>JAJKFI010038464.1:0-15147 GCA_029204185.1 Lerista edwardsae | reverse complement strand
AGAGAGAGAGAGAGAGAGAGAGAGAGAGAGAGAGAGAGAGAGAGAGAAAGAGAGAGAGTGCTTATAAGGACTCAATTTTTTGCTTATAAGAACTCAATAAAGACCCAATTTTTGGTGGTTTGCAAAGTGTACAGGATAGATTAGGCTATGTGCATGGAAGTTTAAACATGCAGGCTACTTGGGGGGGGGAGCACTGCTGCTCAGTCACCATTATTGCCACAGAGGCTTGAGTAGCTGGACCAGTACAAGAAATGTTTTTTAATTGAGTCCTGGTGCTAAAATATTTGAGAACCACTGCCTTAAAGAGAATGAGGCCATTGCCTGATAGTTTTAATTAATTTGCTTTCTTTACCCATTGTTCCAGATAGTTGAAGTAATGCAAACGAAAAACAGTTCCTTGTGATTTGGGGAGTTATGCATATCACAATGTCTGGGAAAAGAATCAAACCCTCTTTATAGTTCCCAAAGGTCTTGTTCTAAACTTTATAGTCCCAATGTCAGGATCAATAGTGCTCCCCTTCCCAATATCCCCACCTTCACTTTGAATGTGCAATACGAAGAATATTTAGGTCTTTGAATTCTTTACAGTTGTTATCTTGGCTTGGGTGGGAAGTTCAAACATCCTTCTAAAGCCAAAAAAAGAAAAAAGAAAAAAAGTGCCACATTATTGGCCACCGCAGCCTGAATGTTGTACATCTTTATTATATTTTAATGCATAATTGAGTTTACATCTTTTTTTCCCAGGGAGTGGATTTTTTTCCAGTGAACGTATTCTCAAGGTGAGGGCTACAGCAGGCTAGCGTTGATAGGTATGGCAAGAGCAAAAGAATTTATATCCTCAAGCCATGGCTTACGGTATGGAATAAAGGAAAAGGATTGCTTTGGTGAGCTCTGTTTATTTTGGGCAGACATGGACGTCAGCCATTTACTAGTCACTGGTGTGTGGGTATATTGGGTTCATACACAGGGCTCGGATGACTTAAGAAATTGGCATGCCTATTCACACCGTGCTGGAGCTTGAAAAACCAAGACGGGCTTGGGATGTGTTGGCCTTGGTGCAGCATGACAGCATCTTCCATTTAGGCCAGTTTGGATTCCTGAAGCCCTAAGAGGGAGCAGTCACTGCTAGGACAGGGCCAGTTGTTCAAAAGGGGGCTGGTTTTGAAGTTGCCACTGCTCAGCCTGATGGCTTTTGCCAATGGCTATTCTACAGCGAAGCAGTTCAAAAGAGAACTACCAGGTCAGAAGCATCCCCAAACCTGAGGTTTCTAAGCATGTCATGGGACTGCCAACCCTTTAAAGGTGGATGGTGCCTGATACAAGGGCAGAGGCCAGAAAGGTGGAGCTCAGACATAAAGGGGCAGAGCACAGTGACAGCCCCCAGAGATTACACCTCGCCACCCAGGAAAAAAAGCTGGAGAGCTGGGTCATTTGGGGCAATATAGCAACCCTCGCTCAGAAGCTAGAATGAAAAACGGCAGCAGGTTGCTGCAGTCCGTGTCTGATTCTGTCCTCCCCACATCAGCAGTATTCAGTGGTGGGAAAGACTTTCCTATGAGCTAGCCATGTATGCATGCTTACTGTCTGATGACTGCAATGTTGTGGTGCCCTACATGTATGAATGAGCCATCATTGAGGCCATCATGTCACAGCCAGTGGTGGTCTGTACCCCAGTGCTGCTTGAATTCCGCTCCCCCAAATCCCACCCCATGTCCATGGTCACATGCATAACGCACCCACCCCCATGGATGAGGAGGAGGTGAGGATGAGCAGGTGAGTAAATAGGCTGGGGGACAAGCAGGCAAGTGAGCAGGTGGGTGGATGCAAGCCACAGCAGCTTTTTTCTCTCTCCAATGCTACTGGAGGGAGAACAGGAAAGGAAGAGGAAACAGCCATTGCAGTTACAAATAATTTCTTCCATCCTTCTTGTACTTACACCAAATGGGGAATTTGGAACCCACCCAGCCCTTCCCTCTGGCACACAGCCTCCCTCCTCCATACTACTTTCCATCTAACAGATGGGTGGGGAGCCACAGCAGCCTCCCACCTTCTTCCTCTAGTGCTGCCCATGATGTACAAGAGACTGAAGTGTGGAACAAGCGTGCAGTACAGGCCACTTCTGTCATCCTCTTCTCAGCCCCTGGTGGAACAGCAAGCTGGAAAGCAAGCAGCTGGCAGAGGCTTGGGGTTCATTTTTTTCAGTGCCCCTCCAATGGCACCACTCCATGCCACCATTTCAGGATGCTTCATGGCAAGGCTGGCTTTGGCCACAGCTAGATCTTGCAAGACCTACTGTAAATTTCTACATGTATAAATATTATGGAAATAGGGATTTTTTTTCCTCTGTCTTTTGCAATGACAGAAAACAGAATCACCCAGTGAAATGGATTGGCAGAAGGCATTGACTTGTGGAATTCATGGCCACAGGATGTGGTCATGACCACTCACTGAAAAAGACTTTCTAAAAAGACAAATTCATGGAGGATAAGTCCATGAATGTCTATTTGCCAAAATACCTCCCTAAAACCTCTATGTTGTGCAGAGGCAGTCTATATCTGAATATCAGGCAGCGGGGACAAACAACCAGGAAAGATTACAATGTATGTGTCCAGCTTATGAGTTTCCAAAGGCACCTAATAGGGCACTGTTGGAAACAAAAGGCTGGATTGATAGACTCATGCCCTGATCCACCAAGGACATTCTAAGGGCTAACTTGCACATTCTGATTAATGTGTGAGCTGGCACTTTAAGTGCTTGGCTTCTGGTAAAAATAGCATGGGGGTGGTGGCAATCCAAAGTGAAACCATGGCAGGAGTTGGGTGCTTTAGTACTTTGCCCCCCCCCATGTGGGTCCAATTCAGATTGAGGTGCCCCTCCCATGCTAATTATAAAAGGCTTCTATTGGTTTCAACAATCCAAAATTCAATGTGACCCCTGGATTTTCCATTGTAGGAAGCTACTCATGGACAGGAACCTTGAACTGAAATTCTTTCAATTTACACGCATGACTAAATGTAGCATTTGGCAAAAAGTAGTACATTTGTGGAAAGTTGATTTAAAAGGTTTCTTTTGAATGGATTGGAATAGGGTCCAAACTAAAAAAGTGCTGATGTACATAATTTCATAGGGACACACAGCTGAGCTCTTCATATGATCTAGCCTACAGTACGGGTCTTATACGGGCAAAGTCTTCAGAGATTATCTTGAGCAAATCTGCATTGATACCATTTGTTTATGCTTGAGGGCAAGGAAACTGCCCTCTCTTACAGTCAGAGCGCAATCCTAACCTGGAGTTAGGCCAGTACAGTTAGGCGAGCAAAGTTTGGCCAGCACAAGGACCACTCTCTGAGTCAGGGAGGATGGCACACGTCTGTGTGCTGGTCAGTTATATAGTCAGAGGGAAGTAATCTATCTGACCAATTTAAGTTTCTCATTTTCACTGTCTTCAGAACACCCTATGTAATCCAAGTTGAATTGTTGTCCATGTCTGAAACAGATTATTCATGTAGCTGAGCAGCTGACTGCTTTTTTTTCTGTGAAAAAGTGAAAAAAGTGGTCGGCATTCCTCAGAGCTGCTTGCAACTGTTCCAAGTGCCTGCAGGGGAAAAGGGGTACCATGACACCCCTCAAGGTGTACCCAGAACCCTGTAACCCCCTGGCCTCCCTTAGTAACACCGCTCCTTCCAGGCCTCTTGATCACCCTCCAACATTGGATGCAGTGCAAGCCTCCGTGGTGCATCATCATCATCATCAATGTTGGCGGATAGGACTGGGCTCTGAATTCCATACGGCATCCATGAATGGAAAGTTTTCTGATCCTGGCTTTTGGAGCTAGATTGTGACTTTAGAAGGTGAGAACAGTGGTGAATTAGCAACACAAGCACATCAGTATCAAAAGAGTTTCATGTCAGGGTCCTTCCAACTGACATCAACTGAAGACAAGCCGGTCTTCCTGGATACTACAACCTTTCCATCATCCTCATATTACAATTTCTCAAAGAGCCTCATGACAGTGTGGTAAACAAACAACACCACCTGTTCTATGTTATGGCAATAAGAAGTGATTTTCTCATCCAACTAGTCAATTCATTTTTTGGTTTTCACCTTGGTCAGACAGCTTTTTTTTACTTAACGTATCTATGTCATCATTTATATGGTAATATGCCAACCATCTGGGCAACTCTTTTTGACATAGGTTGTCTCCTGGAATGACCTTCAAGCTACTACTCCAGAGGAACCCTCACTTCATCATAGCCTCTGCACAATGTATCTGGCATACACACAAAGGTGGTTCGTGTTGACAATTTCAGGAGGCTTGGTAATGGTTGTGCACCAGACACATGATACCCACCAACAGAACCCTTCACTGCTTTCCATGATGCAAATCTTCTGATAAAAGCTGCTTTTGATACCTGTGTTTCTGACTGTTGCCAGGACATGTTCATCATCATGGAACTAGTAGTGGAGTTCCCACTAAGCATGCTATGAGGTTTGAAGTGAGAAATTGGGATGGACAGAACTCATAGTTCCCAACAACAACTGGCTCAAGTCCCAACCCTGGATCAATCTTGGTGACTACAAGCAACCTGGAGAGCAGTTGTCAGTCTTTGCGCACTGATGTGAGCATTGCTTTGATTTTTTTCCACCCTTGTGCCTGTGTCTTTGAAATATGAAAACTTGTTTTTATTTTGAGTAGTCCAAAAGCCAACCTTCTTTCAGGGGCAAACTTTTCAAAAGCAGCTGTTCCAAGATCATATCAATTTTTGATACCACTTCGCTGCAGGGAACTGCAAGTATGATGATATGAAAGAGACTGTCCTTTTGAGTACGGATTTCCTTGCCTGAGAACAGAATACCTTCTATGATTGTATGCCTCTTCCCAGATGACAGTATGTGCGTGTGTGTGTTTGTGGGGGGCAGGGGAGAAATTCTGGTTCTTTGATGATGATGCTTGTGACCATCATAAAATGTTCAGCAGTGCCAGAACACTAATGAAGTATTGCTTCAGCAAGTATTCCTCACTTGTGGTACCAATCATGCATGCCAGGACACACACCCTCTTACCTGCTTCTCACCCTACCCTACCCCTGTTACACTGCCCAGCAAGCATGGCTGGGTCTTTCAGTAGGGTGGCGGCACTGCCATCTCTAATGGTGATCAAGCCAGTGTCATTTCTTTGTGTTCATGGTGTAGAGCAGTAATGATCCCAACCTCAAACAGTGATCCACAAATGCAAAGGAATAAGGGCCAGTGAGGCCAGGTGGGCCTGTGGTACAGACTGCAGGGGTTGGCTTTGTGACACAGAACTTGAACTCATACCCTTGAGACAAAGAGCTCCCAGAGCTGAGACCCCCAGAGACACCAATCCCTGAGCTGGATTCCTCTGAGGGATACCACCATCAAATCACCACCAAATGACCACCACCCATTCATGACATGCTTCCACTCTTGGCGAATGTTGGTGATATTTCTAGCTTTGTCAATGGTCAATCGCTGGTTCCTTAAATCTTCCTCAATGTGTTGGGCAGCGCAATCCTAGAGGGGACGGAGCGCTGACGCAACATTGTTGCATTGGCGCTCCGCCTTTAGCGCCGATGCGGGAGCACCTAGCAGCACCCCGTGTCGGCACTAAAGCAACAGGACTGCCGCTGCTGGCAGCGCCGGTCCCATTGCACCCGCACAGTACTTCCATCGCATCGGGCGAAGCCGGATGGCGCAAGGGATTCTCTGTCCCGTATTGGGATGGGGATTGGTGGGAGGTTGGGAGGCAGGAGGCGGGATTAGGGTGGGACCTTGGTAGGCTTGGGCAGTGGCCTTACAGCCACTCCTAAGTCCATCAGCAAGGCCATGCAACCCCAATTTGGGCTGCACGGTCTCCTCGGATCTGTCCTGGCTCTTTAGCGAACGCAGATCCACAGGAGGCTGCAGCCTCCCCTACGGTAAGGGAGCACACACTCCCTTGCCGCAGGGAGGCTCCAGCCTCTCCAAAACAGCACTGGATATGGCTCTGGCCCATCAGCCTCGCCAGTCCGGATTTAGTTTAGGATTGCACCCTGAGTCACATTTTTTTCAACAAGCTCAAGGTCTTCCAAATGCTTGAGAGTGCCTTCCTAAACCACAGTTAGGCCGGCACAGTTAGGCCAGCGAAGTTTGGTGGGCACAAAGGGCATTATAAAGCACTTTTGGAGCACTCTTGGAGTCAGGGAGGATGGCGCCACATCTGTGTGCTGGCCTCTCTGACACTGAGAGTGGTCCAAACATACTTTACTGTGTCCCTTGTGTCTGCCAAACTTTGCTGGCCTAACTATGCTGGCCTAACTCCAGGTTAGGATTGCACTTTGAGACAGATCCTGGACCTCTCTTCATGAACACCATCATAATGAGACACTTTGGATTAGGTGCAATCATCAACCATTAGTTAAAGAAATCCGGCAGACTGCAATGGTTTGGTCATGTCTGCAGAATGAACACCAGTCAGCTCCCACACAAGCTCCTCCAGTGAGAGTGACCTCCCTACTGCAGGGTTCAACGGGCAGCACCAAATGATTGGCCTTACCTTGTACCTAGTCATCAAAGAAAGCACTGTATCAAATGGAAAGTATGACGTGTCCTTGGCTCCAAGCCAGGGGAGTGTGCCTTTAAGGCTCTCCAGTCCTCACAAAGCGATGATGTCTGGTGATGTCATAATCAATACCTGTGAGGGTATAAGGGCTCAGTTGAACCTAGGAACCAAGTGGAACTCTTTGACTGATCCCTGATTCTAACTGGCTTATTGAAGGACATATCTATGACTGGCCTTATTCTCCAACCTCCTTCCAGCTTTTGGTATGATCATACATAATGTGGAGAGGAGGAGTTTGCTGAGCTAGAATGTGGGAGGGGCACAGGTAGATACATCATTGGGTAAGGGAAGGCAGTATTTGGCATGCTGCCTCAGGCTTCAGGAGGTCTTGGGGGGGTGGCCCTCTCTTCAGTCCATTATTTATGATATTGGGCTGGATGTTGTCTCAGCACACCGACAGTTGAGAGCCTTTTGTTGCTCTCAACTGATGACCTCTTGTAGGATCTGCCAAACCTTTTGTGGGCTTGAACAAGCCAGAACCCAGCCTTTTCTGGGTGAATTGTTATGATGGGTATAATATGCTTTCTAAGGTTGAAATGTTCACTTGTCCAAGGTGACAGAATCACAGCCCTGTTGCGTGGAAGGATTTATGGCAGCAGAGCAGAGTCCTGCTGTCATAATATGGAATTGACGGTCATTTTGTGAGCACTGCCACTAGAAGCAGCAGTGCCACAACCCTGACAATGAACCCCGCCATGCCTGCTGGACCAGGTAAGTGGAGAAGGTGGGGCATGAAGGAGGTGAGGGGGGGGTATACTGGCATGCATGCACCAGTATTCTATCCCCTCCTCACCTCCCAACATGTCCCTTTTCTCTCTTCCGACTTAAGCCAGCTTAAGAGCTGGCAAAGGTCCACGGAGACCCATTTGTGAGTGGGAGGCTTATGGAGGGGTAAGGAGAAATGATTTATCTTTCCTCTCCCAAGCCTCCTGATCTGCCCCCACTCCCACTGGATACAACGCAAGCCTTTTTGGCATGGCTGCATTGGTGGGGCGGGGGAAAATGAGTAGGATTGGGCTATCAAAAGTATACCGTTCTAGCACATCTATTTATGTTGTCCTTTGTTGATGTCATCTGTTTCTTTGACTGTTTTTAATGACATGCATTTTGGCTGTATTTTTGCCTCATTAACTACCTTGGATGGTTCCAGAACGTTGGTATGCAAATCTCATGAAAACTGTAATATTAAATGTATATGTTACGTAGCATATATGTTACTATCTCCCATATCTCGGATGGTCACAATTGTGAAAGATTTTGCATGTTGCCGTAGTGAAACTGAAGCGGAGTTCCAATTTCCTGTTCTGGTTCTTCTATCATTGGAAGTGTATGCTATTATGAAGTTTCAACGACACATTGTAAAAAAGAAGTCAGCATGTTGAATGATACGTAACAATCACATCTACGTGCTGTTAACTATCCATTCAAATTGGGAAAAAAAATAAAGCTGACCAAATGCAAATGTATATCACCACATGAGAAAACTACATTCTGATTAATAAAGCTAAGCATGGTTCCCTTGCCTGATTTGGGCATATTCTGTAGCGAGTAGTGCATTATGGGAAAATCTTACATGCACTAACCTGAAATTTTTCTAATGTCCAGCAGAGGGTGATATTTTACAGTGAGTAAATTGAAAATCTATAAAGAGCAATGCTGTCTACCTGCTAAAAAAATCAATATATACCATCCATTAGATTTCTAATAAATGGAAGGGTATGCATAATGACCAGAAGCAAGCACTGAGTTAGGTGCAGTTAAGCCCATTGAAATCAATGGCTTTAAAATCTCTGCTAGATTGAAGTCAATGGGCTTAAGCACACCTAAGCACACTGGCCACTGGATTTCGGCCAGTGGATAAGTTTCTCATATGCTGCTTATAAGGAATAGTGGGAAGGTAAGACTGACATGAAACGATTGCAAGCATATAATAATATTTAGCACAAACTGCTCATGGAGAGGAGAGGAATCAGGTGATGGTGCCCGTACAACCATGCTGTAAGGTAAGTCTCATATTGCAGGCTACCTGGAGAGACAAGCTTTAAATTTGGGAAGTCCTGACTCACAACTCAGCCTCTCAGCCTTTATGTTATATCAGCATTATATGAGGCCATTGTCTGTCAGGAGACTATGAACTCCAACTACCGAGATATTTAGACCACATTCCTTGCTCATTCCAGCAACCAACAAATGAAGACCATTTTTCAATATAACTGTAAATCTTTTGCCTGCTTTCCTTAAGTTTCACATAATTTTTGTTTAGCTTCCCAGATTCTAAGGCACCAGTCAAATGTATGAGACATTTATTTCTTCGCTAATGATATGAGGTACTTATTTTTGCCCAAGAGACTAATGTCATATTTCCTAAAAAGACTATCATTGGATTGTGTTATTTCATCAACATGTATATGGATACATACAGGACACATACTGTACATCTACTGTATATGTATACATGTATAAGTATGTGGGTATGTCAGAATCTCCTTTACGGACATGTACAACAGATAAGAAAACTAACTTCTGGTATTTTAGGAAGTTTTCCTTCCATTGCTCACTGGCTTTCTTTGTCCGTGGGCACCCCGATCATGAGCTGCTGGTAAGGGGGCAGGGTGGGCAATGGGTCTCCTTGCCTCTGCACTGGCTATTTTGCCATCACAGAGGTGCTGGCCTCCATGTTGGGCCGCGCGGCCCAAACCGTAGGTTGGGAACCGGCAGCAAACGTCGCAGCCAGTCCTACCCCTGCTCCGCCCCACCCCCACCCAGGAACGCCCTTCCGCCCCGCCTGGAAAGCGCACAAGGCCAGTGACCAGTGTACTCACAGTTTGGCCACTTGCGTTGCCACCTCCGAGCGGTGCTGGACTGGTGTCGGTGGTAAGGCCTTCCCGCTGGCGGTGAAACCGCTTTATGGCGCCGTCACAACACCAGCACCTGCAGTACACTCATACCGCAGGCGCTGTGGAGCAGCATGTGACTTTTTGGCCCCCTGTTCCTTCAGGTTAAGGGTTTTCTCCTGGACACTTTTAGGGCCCAATCCTATCCAACTTTCCAGCACCTATGCACATACAAGGCAGCACCAACATCAGGGAACAAATGTTCCCTTACTGTGAGGAGGCCTCTGTGACTGCCCCACAACCACAGGCTGCAGTGCACACCCAGTTAGCACGACTGCATTGGTGCTGGAAGTAGGATTTAGTTTTATTTATAATCTGTTGTTTCTCGGATGCATAGACTCTGCTAGGTTAGAGTAGATGCTGCGTACTGCAGAGTCAAACAAGGAGCTCTGTGAGTCAGGTGGTGATTCTAAACACCGTTAGCCAGAATTCTCCTGTTCCTGGAAACCTCCTGTCCTACTCTACCACATAGCTCTGCTTGCCCCAAGTAGTTACTGCCTCTACAGTGACGGAGAGTGGAATCTTTCCAGCACTTGAACCTGAGTGCCTGAAAATCAGTTCACCGTGCAGTGCTTATTTGGAAGTTAAGAGTACATTGCCTAGAAGCTTCACATTCTCCTCTAACCTGTATGCACAAGCAATTGCACCAGTTTGGGAGAATGGAACTTGCCTCTTTGGGTGCGTCAGTCAGTCGATATTTATATGCTGCTTCTCAACACGAAGTTCACAAAGCAGTTTATAGGCAAATAAGAATAAAGTTAAATGGCTCTCTGTCCCCAAAGGGCTCACAATCTAAAAAAATACAGACCACCACCAGCAACAGCCACTAGAAAAGACACTGTGCTGGGATGAATAGGGGCAATTACTCTCCCCTACTAAATATAAGAGGAAACACTACTTGAAAAAGTGTGTGAGACCCTGCCAGATTATCACTACAGAAATTCATCTCAGAGCCTCAACATTCTCAGAACTCTTGTGTTGTCAGTGGTGAGGCAGAGGAAGGGGATGTGGGTGTTGGGAAGGAAGAGGAGGATGTAGCAGCAAAAGTCTCTTCCTATGATAAAAGGAAGTTGCTACTGGCAATCAGGCTAGTTGTTACCAATAAAACACACACAGAGGAGTGGAGGCTTAGCTAATACTTTACTTACTCAGAAATACTTTACTTACACTTCTTTCTTCCATATGTGCATCTTCTGATTAGGATTAGCGGCTCTTAGGAACAGGAAACCCTAGAGTTGTTTCCTTTGTGTGCAAGTATGATGAGGATGGCTTGCCCGAAAAGGAGCCTTGGCACAGGATGTCCTTCTCTTTTGGTGTCCAGAGAGAAAGAGGGGATGTGTGAGAAGGAGGGAAGAAATAATTAGAATTAAAGACCACAACTCCTGCAAGAACCACAGAGAGGACAGGCAAATTATCTCAAGCAACTAGTCAGTACACTGCCCTCCAGAGGCCTGCAGGTGGCATTGCACCCAAATTACAACAGCAGAAAGGGTTTTTACTCCCAAGTCTTTCTTGTTCAGCAGCACCATAAGCCACCCACTTTACCTCAGGAAAGGATCAGCACTGCTGCCAAGCGCCTTGATGTTTTATCTTTTCATTTCAGGCAATAGGAGTCCCAGCTCATTGTCTGATGGACTGATACCTGAACTTACTATACAAATCATCAAGGAAGCTAACCAAACCAAGTAATCAAGAACTATTACAATAAAGTAATAATAATAAAAAAATCAAACAAACTGGAACAGAAACAACAGCACTCACATCTCCTTTAAAAGATTGTCTTATTAAAATGATAATCAAATCAAAACAAAAAATAATCTGGGATGAGATTCTCTTGGCTGCCTGCTGGAAGATGAGCTGAGATGGGACCAGGTGGACCTCCATTCCAGATCTGGGGTGCCCCCACTGAAAAGACCCTGTGCCTACCAACAGTGGATCTGATGAAACTTGGAAAAGAGCCTCAAGAATGTAGTGTGGTGCTCAGGCTAATTTACACAGTGGGAAGCATTTCTTGAGATACTTTGGTCCTGATTTCTAAGGGCTTTCAAATTCATAAAAATAACACCCCTGTGTATGTTTCATTGATGGCATCTAGCCTGGGTGGTGGAATATATTACTATAACAAGGGGTGCATTCACCGATTACTCACCTGTCCCTTCCAACAGGTGCTGACAGTCTAGAAGTGGGCAAAACAAAGATATCAATGGATAAATGTGAACAAAAACTGTGATGTATACCCAAGGCTTTGTCTTGATTGAGTGGGAACAGCCCAAGATATTTGAGTGTCCAAGACAGGACATCTGATGGCAAAAATAACCTAAATAATTTGCTGTGCTTAATGACTCTGAAGTTGCAACTTCCCATCTCATGGCAAATCTGACAGGGGGTCTGAAGAGTTTTTAAAAAGGCCTTCCAGAAGCAGTGGGGTTTGCAACATTAACATTAATTAACAACAACAACAACAACAACAACAACAACAACACTGCCTTTCTTAGGTCACCAGATTTCTCTAATGACTATAACTCAAGGCAGTTTACATAGGCAGACTTTATTCGTAAACCCAAAGGTTTTTACAATTTTACAGAAACGTTCTATCTTCCAAGAACTACACACATACAGATGGATCTTTCTGGATTTAGTCCTTCTTTCTGGCCACCCGTTTGTCTTCTGCTGGCTGATAAGTGGCTTCCCTGCTCCCACCAGAGAAGCGGCTGACTTCGGCACAACTCCCCCTCACACAAGGCAGCCGAAGCTCAGCTGTTAATCAGTCACAATTAACGAGGTCTGCCGCTCACAGAGACTTCCGGCTGTCCCGAAGTGGCGACCTTCAGATCTTCAGCTCTTATCTTCAGGCAAACGGAGGCATTAACCCTCTCGACTAAATCTTCTGCAACATATTAATGTGTTGCAACAACACAGAAGTTCCTGAGCTGCTGTTTCTGATTCACTGATCATCCAATCTCCTTATAGCTGCTGTCTTTTACACATAGGTCAAATTCCCGCTAAACAGGGCCAAAACACAGTAGGTGTGGAGAGCCCCTCAATGGTCCTATTGTGTTCAGGGCCTTTGCAAATGCAATATACATTTTCATCAGATGAGCTTCAAGGTTATTGCACTGAGCAAAACCTGGGCAGTATTTGTGGCATGTACCTGCCATATTTTATAGCAAATAGCCCATTCCAAACAGCCTCTCCTTTTTAATTATACCTTAAAATGGCATTCGATGTTGGCTCCGTTTGTTCCGATTGCTGTTCTGTTGTAATCACTGCAAGGGCTTTGCACTCATTGGGACATCAATTCCATTTTCATCGATGCTTGCTTTTATGTTTGGAAGGGAATGCGAACGCAGAGAAGCTGAAGGGAGGCAGATTGCTGGAGTGCAAGGGGCTGTAAATTTGCCCTTCGGATACAGCCTGGTGAGGAACGTATTGACCTTCTTTTCAAGACCTTCCTTGATCATGTTCAACAAAATATGGCCATTCAAAGTGCCAGATAATTACTTTTTTTTTTAATTTCAAGATTTGGGAGGAAACTTTTTGAGGCCTGGGATTTACAGGCCAATTCTACCTAAATCCCCCTTGCCAATGCACTGCACCACTAGATCGTGCTCTGCATCCTGCGGGGGAGGGGGAAGAGTCTCAGAGATCTCCTCCAGGCAAGAGAACAAGTTCTGCTACGATTCCTTGGTCTGGCAGCTCACCACTGAGGTAACTGCCAGCCACAATGGTGTTCAAAGAGGGTGGCTGGGGGGGGGCTTTTCAAGAAGAAAACGTATTTCTTTTAAACGTATTTTTCAATTGTTTATTGTATGATTATATATATGAAGATGCAAAGTTATATAAAAGGTAAAGGTTTCCCCACGACCGAATGGTCTAGTTGTGACCGACTGTAGGGGCGGTGCTCATCTCCGTTTCAAAGCCTGTAGAGCTGGCGTTTTTGTCCGAGGACAAGCTTCCGTGGTCATGTGGCCGGCATGACTCTAAGGAATGCCGTTACCTTCCCACCGAAGTGGTCCCTATTTATCTACTTGCATTTTAGGTGCTTTCGAACTGCTAGGTTGGCAGGAGCTGGGACAAGCAACGGGAGCTCACTCTGTCACGCAGTCTCGAACTCCCAACCTTGCAGTCGAAAGCCCAGCAACAGCGGATTAACTCGCTGCGCCACCACGTCCCTTTAAAAAAAAAAAGTTATATATCAATTTATAATTAAAAATAGAAAGTTAGTAAATTATATATATATACAAAGAGAGAGAGAGGGAGGGAGGGGGAGAGAGAGAGAGAGAGAGAGAGAGAGAGAGAGAGAGAGAGAGAGAGACTCTCGTGCACACGCGCACACATGCACACACACAGAGTTCAATAAAACACACACGCACACACAGAGTTATATAAAAGACCATGTTTGCTGTCTGCACTTCTTCTCTGACCATTATTATTATTATTCATTTTATATCATGACTATTACTGAAAATAATTTTCAAAAATTGCCAAAAATTAATGGTGCCCAGGTTTCAAATTGCCTGTGCACACCACTGGCCAGCCTATCTCTTTGCATTGCTTTTGCAGTTGCTCTCCTTCTCCAAACATTTGCCACCACCACACTGAGTGTTGCCACTGGGTGGTGATCACAGGGGCAGCATCCCGGACCTGGGCTCCGACCACAGAGATTGACACATCAGTTACCCAATGGTGTGTCCCAAAGCATCTTTTACATGGCTGTTTGAATAATTTCATTTTGGCTCCCACCGTTTCTCTAGTCATCATTTTGTTTTTCAAAGTCAAATGACAGTTCACAGCCACAAAACCAAAGAGGCTAAATAATACCCTGTAAAGAAAGGGGTGGAGTAGGGTTGGGGGTCGGGGATAGGAAGAGAGCAGGCAGAATCAGGTTGCTTCCGAAGCGCTAGAATGCCTGCTCATTTATGCCAAGGCAGGTCTGTAGTGGAGACTCATAAACCAAGGCTACCCATAAAATTAGCACAGCTGGAGACAGCCTCCAAAGCAAAAACCATCAGGAATAATTACAGAGCTCAACGTCAACTTGATGGAAAACTTGGTTTGACTTCTTACATGTTTCAAACCAATATTGATTAAACATTTTTTCTGTACACTAGTGCCACAGAAATTTTAGAAGAGGATTGCAGGGGATGTATAAAAGATGGTGAACCATAAAGTGTCTGGGGACTCCTGTAATTTTGGCCAAGAAGGAGGTGATTGATGGAGTAACATGTCAGCAATAAGCAGGAACCTCAAACCCCTGACTATAATTTGCTTGGAGACGGCGCTCAAGAGTTTACCTTGATCACATCTTGATAACATGTGGCCAGCAAGAAAGAAAAGGGAAAGCTGCAATTTGGGCATATGTTAAAATATGCATAGTATCTATGCAGAATTTCTGTGTCAGGTCCAAGTTCTCAGGGCCCTTGATTTGATTATTTATTTCAGTTCATTTTTGGGAAAGAAGATTGTGTTTTATGGACTCATGTTGCAGCCACAAAAATGTAAAGTGCACATTAAGCACACACTGGGCGATTAAGTTGAAAATAAAGCAGTTTTCAGCAGAGTTGAAGCAAACTGGCTGTGTGTGTGTGTGTGTGTGTGTGTGTGTGTGTGTGTGTGTGTGTGTGTGTGTGT
>JAJKFI010038463.1:0-40289 GCA_029204185.1 Lerista edwardsae | reverse complement strand
TAGATAGATAGATAGATAGATAGATAGATAGATAGATAGATAGATAGATAGATAGATAGATAGATAGATACATACATACATACATACATACATACATACATACATACATACATAGGCTTGCGGCCCACCTAGTGTGTCCCGACCCAGTTTGAGAAAAAACTCTTCTAGAAAGTGGCATTAATGTGAGGGCATTTTCCTAGAATTTGATGTTTTCATCCTTGCTTTCTTCTGCTGTGGTTTGTCACTTTTTTGCTCTTTTAACTACTATTTACTACAGGCTGTTTTGGAAGACAATTTTGTCTGAAAAACAAGACACAAATGAATCATTATTATAATGATTTAGACGATTTGCATCATTATAACAGACCTTCCCTCTTCTGTAGACATTGACAGTGAATATTCTCCACATGTTCTCTGAATATTTGGCAAATGTTTGGTATTCTGTATCTGTATTTGACATTAGAAGTTTTTTGTAATATTTGACAGTATCTGGCAGCTGGCATGTAGTCTCTGGCATTATTTTGATTGACTCTGACATGTAATGGTCAACATTTGACAAAATTTGACATGTAGCAGTGAATTTTTGACAAGATTGGAATGCTGACATGTGTAGTCAACATCTGACAGTATGTGATAGACGACTTGCAATGAAATATAATACGTCTTATATCAACCTATGAAAAGAGTGAATTTTGATGCATGGAACATTTTAAAATTTTACAAAATTTCATAATAGCTCTGGTTCCATTGGACCCAATAGGACTTAATTCTGAATAAACATGCACAGGATCTGGCACAGACCTCCTTCCTATGGAAGGGAATTTCTGCCATTGGGAACCAAGCCTTCTTCTTCCTGCTAGTCTCACCTCTCATCTGCACAACCTGCTGGAATAAGAAGAGTCCCACTGATCAGGCCAAAAGCACATCTAGTCCAGCTTCCTGTATCTCACAATGGCTCACCAGATGCCTCAGGGAGCGCACAAAACATCTAGATACCTGCATCTTGTTGCCACTCCCCTGCATCTGTGACAGAATCTTGGTAGAATGTGATAGAATCTTGGAAAGTGACTTTCATATGTCATCAGGGCCCAAAATGATCAAGATGAGCTGAAGTCCACTTAAGCACAGACTGATAAACAGGTCCCAGATTAGACAGAAAGGAATCAGAGGCCAAGAAGCAACAGATGGTCAGAGAGATGCGCTGGTGGTCAGATGCCAGATTGGGGAGGTAGGTACAGCGCAACTGTCCTCCTATCAAAAGTATGAACCAAAACTGGGAGCAAAAGTTGTATGGAGCCAGCTGGATCCCTATTGGTTCCTCCGGTCACCTGATCCAATGAGGCTGAAGAGCAATAGTACTGTTTTTATTGCATAGAGGGCACTAGACCACAGTAGAGAGTGGGTTGATAATTCCCTCCACTTGAGAGCTGTCCAGGTGGTGCCAGAATTAAAGTGCTTGGGCTGTCCTGCCAGAGTCTGTGGTTCAAGTGCTTCCTGTATGTAGATGATGACGTGGACTAAACAGATGCCAGAATAAAACAAAGAACTTTGAAATCAAGAAAAATATATTCCATTTCAGCTAACTATAAGAAGAAAGCTCCTATCAGCAATTTCTGCCACAATAAGAGGGCTTTTCAAGGAATATTTACCAGGAATTGCATGCAGGTGATAAAGCTGGAACACATATGTTTTCTGACTGTCATTTGACCCGTGTTCAGGCATGTAAATCTTCCTTTATTCCCATCCTGTAAAATCCTTGGATAAAACTGAAGGCATCAAACGGAAACAACAGCCAGAACTGTGTACCACTGACAGTGTGCAGAGCCCAAGTCTTCTTTCCTGGCTTTCATTGTGCTTTGCGCTGAGCGAGGAGTGAAATAAAACAGTCGCCATGGAGTGTGTGAATCCTCAAGTACAACAGAATGATGTGTCCCAGCAAAAAACCCAGGAAAAGATGAAACAGAAGGAAGATTAGCATTGAAACCCATTTGGCCTGAGACAACCCAGTCGTATCACTCTCCTCCTGCCAAACTGTACAAAGGGTCCATCAGATGGGGTGAGCGGCTCGGAGCTGAAATATTCCTGGTTTCCTCCTTGCGCCTGCCTTTAGAGACTGGGATATCCACAAGGCTATTATGTTACTAATGTTTTTAAAAAATGGCACAGGAAAAAAAGTATATATCCCTGATGTGACAAGAAACAGAACTTCCAGAGTGAAAAACAGCCTATGCTTTTCCTGATATATGTGAAAAAGAGTTTTTTTAAAAGAAGTTCCTAATAATTTAATCCAGTTTTCCTCCTCCAGTCTCTACAAATGTATCAACTGAAAAATTAAACACATGAAAACATTGGCTTAGCATCTTCCCTGGATAGCAAGGAATTTGATGGAAATGAGTAGCAGCATACATTGTAATAATGACAGTCCCTCTGCTACCATCTATACTATGACTTTGGGGAAGTGTACTTGTTCGAGATTGGCCAACAACCATCTGCTTGGTTTGCATCAGTCTGTATATGGTGATTCTGCAATGGCCACATTTGCTAATACAAACAAGGTCTTGTATGCGCAGGACAAGATGGACAGGTAATGTAATGGCAGTCTTGGAGCAAATGACCTCTTCAACCTGTCCCTCCAAATCCAAGCTTGGTATTTTAGATGAAAGAGCAGTTTGTGAGTATCACTCTATACTCTTCAGACCAAGATCTCACTAGATGTGGAAAGTCCATGTGTGAGCTGCTGCGGGTGGGTGGGCTCAATTTCCCACTACACGTGTCAAAACTGTGCCTCATCTGAGTAGCACGAAGGCATTCTACACCTGGGGAGATTGCGCAGCTGTTTTGTTCTTTTGACAGGTTTTCTGAGCTCTCAGTGCAAGAAGTATAGCAGCAACACGGGAGAACAATGGATTGTTGAAAACATAATGTAGACATCCTGTAAAAAAAAAGTAGCTGAAAAGTGCCAAATCCAGAGCAAAGACCTCATCTGATTCAGAGTTTGGGCTTCAGGTATTGTTGGCTGCTTTGGAGCCAAGCTTCTCCATGCTGCATCTTAGGGCTAACCTGGAGTTAGAGTTACAGTTAGGCCAGCAAAGTTTGGCCGGCACAAGGGCCACCGTAAAGTGGGTTTGGACCACTCTTGGAGTCAAGAGACGCCAGCATACAGACATGCGTCATCCTCCCTGGTCCAAACACACTTTCTGGTAGCCCTTGAGCTGGCCAAACTCCAGGTTAGGATTGAGCCTTCAGAATGCCTTCAGAGTGTCCCTCTTAGTTGATTTGACATGACATTTTTTTTCAGAGAGACATCTAAATATAACCAAAGATGCAGTGATCTGGCATTGCTGTGCCTTATGACTCTCGCCTTTGTTCCTTGTTCACTTTTTTCTCCTCCTCTTCCGGTCCACTCAAAGCACTGCTGTTGAAGTAATCCTTTCTTTTTGTAAACACACATTTTCACTCATCTTGAACATCATCAACTGCTTGTTGGCTCCGTCCTTACACCATGTGTCCTGTTGCTTTCTACCCACAGGTAGTGTGTAGTTTCACAATGTATTATAGCATCCCTGAGCACAGAACAGTCCCATTCAATTGGAAAATCTTTCTGCCAGCATCATGCCAGCAGCATGAAAGGATAATACAGTTGGATAAAAGATGATAAAAGATGAGGGCGGTAAAAAATGCATTGAAATGATAAGTTCTTCAAAGATGACAATAACGCCTTGAATTCATAGAGCTGTTTCATATGTACTTTTTCATGACTTGTTTCTATACCCAATTACTCTGCTCTTAATGACTGACAGCTGAGTAAGGTAAGCAGACTCTATTGAAAAAGCATAATATTTGAGGTGAGGTGAAGCTGCCGAATTGTTAAACTTTGGGTCAAACAGTATCTTCTGAGCCACGCTCCACACAGCCAAGTGGTAATACTGGCCCTCTCAGTTGGCATACCCTTTGTAGAGTATTCAACTGCTCTCCCCTTGCACAAGAGGTTCCCAAAGTGTGTGTTGTGGCACCCTGGGGCATCGTGGTGCACTGACAGGAGCAGCACAGGATGTCCCAGTGGCTCCTCCCACCAGCTCTCCCGGGTGCCACCATCTTGGATCGCACAAGATCTCGCAAGATTTGGATGCCACCATCTGGGATTGTGCATGATCCAAAATGGTGGTACCCAGCTGAGCACAGGAAGAAGAGGCTGAGGGGATACCATGATCCCGGTAAGTATGAGAACCACTGCCTTACACCTAGCGTGGAAACAAATTTGACACCCACCCATCTCTTTCTCAACCTTGTCATTTACAAGTTCTGACATGAAATATTAACTTTGGAAATATATGCAAGTATTTACCAAATATTTGAAATATGTATAAAATATCCAATGATTTTAGCAGTTGATCTCTGAAAGTATTTAAGAATTGACAAGAGATTAAATTAGTGTTTGACTGACTTTGATGACTGGCATACAATACTATCTAGTTTTTGATACTTGTTATTTTCTGATGACATTTGATAGATGTGTAATGGTAGTTAGCTTTTTACAACTGATCACTTCTTCTATTTCATACATCATTTCTATTTGATGCTTACCAAAACAATCAAGAGATGCCAATAAATAAATCAAAACCACCCAAATGTTGACATAAAAATTCACACTCAAAGAGTATATTTACATTTTGATTGCAAATTTACACATTTAAAATTGGAGTGGCAAAAAATAGCCCAGCTCAAATATTCATTTCATGTGAATTTCTACCACCTTCATTTTTTATACCTGATCACAGAGACCATGACTCTACATACGTCCTAATGGGAAGTAGGGATGGGCAAGAAGATCTACAAACAGAACCTATGACATTTACTCAGAAGGAAGTTGCAGTGAGTTCCATGGGCCTTGCTTCCTTGGAAGTCAGCTTGGGATTCCAGCCAATGGCATGAAGAGTTTGCATCTGAGAGAGGTTTGTAACTCTACCTCAGCCTTGCCTTGGGCTACCATTCAGCAATTTAGTTTTTTCTTTTTCTTTTCAGCATTTATTCCAGACAATGTTTTGATACAAGTTCCCCTTTTCTTGGAGTGACTCCGCTTTAAATCTCATTCACAACCTTCTCTCGGTGTACTACACAATTAGCTTGGTCAAGTGAACTGCAGCTTGCTAATCAATAGGAGTGAAAATGGATTGCAAGTTGGAGCTTTGTTGGACTATAAATTGTTTGCAAGCTCTCGACAGTGTCTTTGCCGAGGAAACTCTACGCCTTTTATTTGATCTGGTTTTGGTCAGTATCTTAAGCCCCGTGGCTAAGTGCACTTTATTTTCTTTAAACAGATGTTTTATCTGTCACACATAATGCCTATTGGATTAGGTAATTCCAGGTGATCATGTCAGCTTGTCCCACATAATCCTTTACAGGAAAGGCAACCTAATCAGAATTACTGAGCAATCCAGGAAATGCATTTGTCTTCCTTTCATTGTCATATTTCTGCTGTCATGGAAAATCATTTATCACCATAAACTACGCGCTTGAATCCTTCTGCCGCATGGTATATCACATTAATTTTATATTGGCTAACTCCTGGTTCTTTCAGTCTGAAATCAAAGCAGGGTGGGGGGAAGGATTGCTCCCACAGACAGAAATATAGCCTCCACAAAGGCCCTTTTAACTCCCTCCCCACTGCAGCTAGCATTCAATTCACAGCCATATGCTCTTGTTAAAATTTGCACTGTAACAGCAATTAATCCATTGTGCTAGGACAGTTGTTTTCAAACTTCAAAACCGACATTGAGATGTTTCTGAAGGCTGAGCTGGACATGACATTGTATATTCTGTTCACTAGCCCACTTGGATGATCTGGGCCAGAACTGGGCAGGGGCAGTGGATCCTTCTGCTGGACTGGACACTGGCTTTTGATACTATTATATCTCCATGGTGCCCTTCTGGATCACTTGGCTTAGATGAAGTTTGAGATGCTGTTTGCATGAATTGCTGGGGAAAATCACCTGGAAGATTTGGAGCAGTGGTGTCATCTAAATGATTTAACAACAGGTACTCACTTTTGATTGGCATGTGTTGGGACCCGCCCACCGGAAGTGACATAATAAGCCGGAAGTGATGTCGTGGCAGGAAGTGACATGAAAAAAGCCCTTTTTGAGGCCTCAGACAATTTTAAACTGACCCAACAGTTGCAACAGTATTCCACAGCACCCCCAGAACATGTTAAGGAGGCCTGGCATCATGTTAAAGTGACCCAGCAGTAACAAAACCCCAGAGCAGCTCATTTTTCAGTGGCAAGGCAAGGCAAGGCTCCGCTCGCTGCCTTCCTGGCTCTGAGAACATGTAGGCAACTCAAACGTGCAGGAAATTCAAACGTTGCAGGGGGCAGAGTCGATGAGTGGGTGGGTGAATGGGCGGGGCCAGCTGTAATCCTAGAAACCAGTAGTCGCGTACCCCCGCGTACCCCCTGCATGACATCACTGATTTGGAGTTGTCATCCATATGCAGATGAAGCTCAGCTGTTCTTCCCTTTCCATCTTATTCCAGGGCGTCTGTCAAAGATCTAAATCAGTGTCTCAGCTAACCCACTGAGCCTTCAGTTAGACCAGTGTTTCTCAATTCATGTGGGTTGTGCGGGCCAATTTCAGGTGGATCCCCATTCTTTCGAATGTGTATTTTATTTTTAATATATTAGGCTTAATTCTACCATGATATGTAACTGCATTTGGGGAAATGTTACAGATCTGTCCTTTTAACAGGCTACTACAGGGGTTGCCAAACTTTCAACTTTAGGGCTTTGGGAAGGTGGCGGCATTTTCCCACCTGAAAGGGTGTTTCAGATAGAATGAGCCTTCTAACAGGTGCATAACAAGAAGAAATTCTGCTGCTGAGTGTTTTCCTGAGACTTCACAATGCAAAGATATGAAATGCATAACCTGCAGAATTTCCTCGTGCCAGACACGTGTTTGTGGTCGTAGACTGCAGTTCTGAGCATTTCTGAGATCATAGCGGTAGCGCATGTGTATGTTGACATATTAAAGGTGCTTGAACATGGGGCCACCAAGCTAAGGTTGCCAATTTATGATTTCAAAAATATTGGCCTTAAATTCAGAAAAGGCATGCATATTTCAGTAATTAATTAAATAGTATTCGATGTGGTGGGGTGGAGTCTGGCAGAAGCCGGCAATTCATGAGATGAAGTTGGTGGACCTGTGCATTGGATCACTAACCAAAAGAACCCAATCTTTGTTGGGTTAGTACCTTGCATTGAAGAGTTTAAGACAGGAGTTTCCTTATCACCTGCTAGAGATTTCAAGCAAAATGGGATCAGTAAGGCAAAGTGTCCCCCCCCCCCAAAGGGAATGTCAGATTTAATCAAGCACTACCAAGGTATGTCAATTATCTGATATAAAATATTTGTTAGTTTGAAAAAAAATAGAACCTTGTTGCTTAAATCGCTCTCTAAAAATGACAGAAGTGTATTATAATTATGAAAGCCACAAAATCAAGCCAGGAGGGCAGCAAACGGAAGGGATGGCAGAAGCAGGCCTCACTCACTCCCACCCAAGGGAACATCTAAGCA
The DNA here is from genome assembly GCA_029204185.1 of Lerista edwardsae. Taxonomy (NCBI): domain Eukaryota; kingdom Metazoa; phylum Chordata; class Lepidosauria; order Squamata; family Scincidae; genus Lerista; species Lerista edwardsae. Next base: position 32,722 of record JAJKFI010038463.1, on the reverse strand, counting down.
CATTTTCCCACCTGCAAACTGCAGGGCCATGCCAAGATAGTTCCCCACATCTGCTGTTTGCTCACAGAAGGCTTGTAATTCATTCATCTCCGCGCATAGCAACAAATCTGGAACAGGTCACCAGGCGAGGATAGTGACTTCCCAAAAAGAAAATAAAAATGAAGAAGCAATCTTTATCATTGCCCAGGAAGTTGTTCACAGTGTCTTGGGGTGGTGGTGGTGGAGGAGGAGGAATTCAGTTACAGCATCCCAGCTGCAGTGTCAGAAATGTTCAATTTGATTTAGAAAGTGAGGGGGGGGAAATGCCCATCATTCATTCATACTTGATTAGGAACAAGGAGAAACAGGCTGCGGTTATATGAAAAACAAAATATTGGTGATTTTTCTGGTTATTATTATAAATCTGTGTGCATGAGAAATAGAAGCAAAGAAAGATGGTGATATTATTAGAAGGAGTAAAATCAATCAAGCAAAAATTTTACTCAGAATTCTGATGATTCAGAATGCAGGAGCGTGTCAATATTTATCAAGATCATCTTGGTAGGACCAGGAAGAATCCAATTGCCCCCCTTAGGCTACAAACCTATACACACTTCCATGGGAACAAGTTCCTTTAAACTTAATGTACCTTACTTCTGATAGACCTGTACAGGATTGTACTGTTAGTCACCTGACGTGTGCTGCGCTAGGAACTGCAATAGCACCCACCGACCTTCAGCAGTGGTGGCACTGAAGTGCAGCAGAAAACTCCATCTTGATGACCAAAAACCTCTCAGCTTTATTTCGCCTCACATGTTCACACTGATGATGAATGTTTCCTGTCACTCAGCTGGATTTAAAAACTGCTCTGAGTTTCTGTTCAAAGAAAAATACTGGGATATGAGTTTAAATACATACTAAATAAAAGCAAAATTGTTGTCCATAAAGTAACTACAGAAAGGACTAGACCAGTGGTTCTCCAACTTTTTAGCACAGGGACCCACTTTTTAGAATGACAATCTGTCCGGGACCCACCAAAAGTGATGTCACAGTCGAAAATGTGAGTCCAGAGCCTCAGAGGCGTTTCTACAGGGATGGCAAAGCTCTAAGTTTTCCAAGAAGCCTTACCCTGTTGTGTAAATCCCTCCTCTCCCTTGCTGCTGTAGCCAGTAAGCAATGCCAAGATTGGCTAAAACGGTGCAGGAGAGGAGTGATTTCCACTGCAAGGTAAACTTAGAGCTTTGCCCTCCCTGTAGAAATGCCACTGCAGAGCCTGCTGCTTTCCTGAGAATGCAGCAACAAGCTAGGTTATTTCTCAGCCATTTTCTAATAGCAAAGTGAATCAGAAAGAACAAAAAAAAGGCTATGTACAACCTTGGCACGAGCAAAACAACCACACAGTCTTCCCCCTTTCAAGCACTCCATCTGCCCAGATTTTGAATATGGCTGCTCTAGGTGCTTTGCCACCCACCTGAAATTGGCTCACAACCCACTGGTGGGTCCCAACCCACAGTTTGGGAACCCCTGGTCCAGACCAACCAGTTGGTTTTAGTTTGGAGTTGATGGCAAACTTAACCAATGTTCCATTGTGTGTAAATTCTTTCTCCACAACTGGTGGAATAGAGACATATTTGGACTATATCCTTGAAAACTGAATTTGGCCCAAATGACTCCCCCCTTCCTTGTCGTTGTTGGAGCCAGAGGAGCAGGGTCCTGGAAGCCTTGTGCCCAGCATGGGGACAAAAGGTTTCATTTGGTCTTTGATCAGCTTTTGTGAACCCTGGAAACATCCCCTGGTCGCACAGTTCTTGCAACCAACCAGTTTCCTGGTACTGGCTCCCTGTGTAAGACTTGCTCCTTGCTACTCACTGCTGGTTGTCCTCAGCTTCAAGCTACTTTCAGCTACCCCTTGCCAAGCATCGTGGGTGGACTGTTTTTTTACCCAGATGGAAGAGGACAGATGGTGTTATCTAATCAGCCCCACTGCTTTGAAAATGCACATCTGTCTTCAGTCATTCTGTTGGCCTTACAGACATGACCCAGTGCATGCCGGGATGTATTGTGTGGAGACTTTATAAAAAATGCCTGAACCATCCCATGTTACTGCCAAAAGTATACAAGGTTTAGTATGACTTCTGTGCCTAAGGCTGCAATCCTGTACACACTTTCCTGGGAGTAAGCCCCAGTGAACTTAGTGGAATTTACTGATATGCATAGGATTGTGTTGTTAATCTTCTGGCACCTGAAGTGCCCTGTGAGATGCCCAAGTTTTCTGCCCTGTGCGGTTTATACTCTTCCACTAAAGTACTGTATCTACAAGAGGCCACCACTGGCAACTCGATGTACTGGGGATCATACCCATTAATGCAGTTCTCATGTTCTTAATAGTGGGCAGACCACAAAGGTTGAAACCCATTGACGGAGTGCTCTCAAAGAAAACTCCCATTTTGTGGATGGATTTACGTAGATTTACTGAGATATCAGTCTGACCCTATTAATGAGCAATAAATGCGGAAACATGCTGACTCAATTTCCAGGTGTTGAATAACTCCCCTCTTCTGACTGGGGTGCTAGACACGTATCTTTTGACCAAGGGTTAATGCCAAAAGAGCATGAAGCCCAAGCATGGTTGAAAAGCCATTTTTCCATTTTCTTCTTCTTCCTCCTTCCCCCTCTTTAAAAACTACATGAAGTGATGGAATTGGTGCACTGTCTGTACTGGTGCCCTGTCTGTACTCACCAGGCATGGCAGGAACATTGGCACCCTGCAACACAATTCAAATGGACGGGCAAAGTATCCTGGCTTCCAAAATGTTTCTACTGTATCTTTGTTCAGGTGGACATAGCATTTAGTACTCTTACCCATTGTTCCTTAATCTTTTCACATTCTCAAAGTAGGTAGACTAGTGAATCTAACTGTCCATACTTGGAAAGGGGTATGTGAATCCTCTGAACTGCCCAAATTTATGTATAGTGGGCTCTCGGTATCCATGGATCCATTCCAGGACACCACCACTACCCCCATGCATGCTGAATTATATGAATAATGAAATCCATGGGGGGGGTGGCATCAGCAAACTGGAAACTGGATCTCATCCCTTAAAGCTTTAAGACCCTCAACCCCTCCAGCCTCTGGCTCAGCACATTGGTGACATGCTAAGCAGCAGGCATAAGGAATATTAGGCTATACTATCCACTTCCTTCTCAGATTTCTAGGCAACTCTAATGGACTAATAGCCTCCTTTCCTCCCCTCTTCCTCTTCCTCCTCCCCCCTCTCTGCTCTAGTCATTTGCAAAGCACGGTGATTTTTAATGCCTCTGCTTGGTTCTATTACTTTTCCTCCCATCCCTAATACTGTAAATAATAATCTCTCAATAAACAAACATTCATTGGTTTCATTAACTTCTGACTCCTGCCCGCACCTTTTCATTGCCAATAGACAGCTCCCCACGGATCTGTCATGAGCCAATGGCCAAAGATTCCCTCACAGGAGCCTGAATTGCTGGTAGCCCATATACATGACTCTGGAGAACACTTTTAGTAACAGCTTGCATACTTTCTTTTGCATAATCATTTTAACTTTGACCCTTTCAGTTTACTTCAATCTATCCTTTAGCATTGCCTCCTTGGGGATGGGACCATATGTTTCCTCAGTGGCTGAGCCTCAAAAGGCGCTGAGCATATGATAAGATTCAAAGCACATGATTAGTCTCTTTAATTCAGTGAGGCTACTGTGCTTGGATGGAGAAGGAATTCCCTCACAATCCACAGCTGCAGCAGCACTTGCATGGGGTCAGATGACTGCTTAGTGCTATCTGAGTTGCAGTGGCTCTCCAAGATCTCAGGCAGGAACCATTTGCAACTACTACTATCCAAGAGCCTTTCTTAAGTGGAAATGCCAGGGCTCACCTTTGGCCAAATCCCTTGTTGGATCAGCTTCTCATCTGTGATACCCTAAACCTCAGTTTGAACCCAAGCCTCATTTACAGAAAGTCATATTTGGCAGCCTGATTCTATCCAAAAGAACACTTGACCAAGAGGACAGGAATTGTGCTGAAATGTCTGAGGCAAAATTATGGAAATGAATTAGAGTGCAATCCTAACCTGGAGTTAGGCCTGCAAAGTTTGGCTGGCACCAGGGCCACTGGAAAGTGCATTTGGACCATTCTCTGAGTCAAGGAGGATGGCGCACGTCTGTGTGCTGGCCTCTCTAACTCTGAGAGTGGTCCAAACATACTTTACTGTGTCCCGTGTGCTAGCCAAACTTTGCTGGCCTAACTGTGCCGGCCTAACTTCAGGTTAGGATTGTGCCCTTATGTCAGAGGAGAATAAGAGTATGCAGGTATGCAGGTGTACAGGTTAGAAAGAAACATCGCAACATTTGTTGAAGTGTTGAAAGGGCCCAAAAGTATTGACCCTGTGTATGTTCACATATGTAAGTGAATTTGGTGAAGGTAAAAGTGGAAGGATGCAATGCAATTCCTGTAATGGGTTTTTCCTTTTCATTCCCCCTCTGGTTTAGATTGATGTGTGGTGACTCTTGCTTGTTCTGCATAGCAGTTATTTTCCTTTTTCCCATTAGTGATTTGGCGAAGAAAGATATAGATACTGTCAACCACTCTGTATATCTGTTGATTGATCGATCGACAGATAATAATGATTAATTATCTGGTGGCAGAAATCCCTGTCTTGGTCATGTCAGTCTTTCACTGTCAACTCAGAAAATGTAGACTGTTCCGTCTGAGTTGACTTCAAAGTTGAACTTTGGATGCTTCAAGCCAAAAGATAATATAATTCACTGTGAGAGGTTAAATAGATATGTGAAAGGAGTTTAAGGGAATCTTATCATGGATCCCACTTCTGATTTTCCTGCAGTTTATAAACATAAGTGGTTTTCAAATTGTGTTTTAAGAAACCCGGAGGTTCCTCTGAAGTGCACCAAAAAGATCAGTAATGACGGACAAGCTGCTCTAAAAGTCTGTGAATGTGAAAAGGACCACATTGTCAGCTGTCACTCCTCGTGATATTGCTCTAGCAATGGTACTAGGATGGTACTTGTAGTTCCATTCTAAGCAGTTACATAATAGCCCAGATCAGACTAGGAAGTCTTCTAGATGGAGTTTTTAGCATGATTTATTAACTCCTTCAATTAGTCACCGGGGACAGATGGACAGGCGGACACAAAGCTCTATAAGCGTGCTCCTGTATCCACTGATTCTGTACCCACGGTTTCAGTTATCCGTGGATACCATGGATAATGGGACGCCTATTAAAAAGATAGGGGAACATTAAAAACATCTCTTTTTTTTACCTGTTTCAGAAAAGCCACTGGTCTTCTCCTATCTTTAAAAAGGTGTTCCCAGTATCCACAGTTTCAGGTATCCGTGGGTGGGCTGAGAACGGAACATGCCTGTATTATATAATACAACTTACAGAGACAGTCCTCGTGTGCTACTCACAACAAGTAGCAAGCAAGTTGATCTGCTATGATTTCGCTTCTTTACACAAGATCTCATTAAATATTAACTAACATGAAGACCCCACCTATAGAGGGCATTGTCCTTGTACAATATTGGTATATAGTACTCTCACAGCCTAATCCTATGGTGCATGAACACTGGCGGAATAAGCGTTCCACCAGCAGCTATTGCCTTATGGCAGTTGCAAAAGGGCCTCTAGAAGCACATGAAGTGTGCATGCTGCTGAAGTGCCAGTGGTGAGGTCAATACCGTGGCCTTGTGCGTCATGATGGTGCTGGAGCAGGAAAATTTGGAGGGGCAGGGTAGGAGTGTGGAACCGAGTAGGGAAGGGCAGAATGGGGGTGGTGGCGGGGGCAGGGAGGAGGCAGATGGAGTCTGGGAAGGGGACAGGTTCAGTGGCAGTGGTGGCAACCAAATCCAAACCTTCTTCCTTGGCCTGCTTCTGTGGCCTGAGTCCATTTGGACCTGCACCAGCGATTTCACACAATAGTAATGGCTTAAAATGAATGGTTTCATGTCAGATTTGGCTCTGGTGGCAAAGCCAAAAGGGGTGGGCAAAGACAGTCTGTAATTAACCAAGACACCAATCTTTCTGTAGGATGTTGAGTATCTCAAAGAGGCTGCAGAGGTTTCTCCTCCCTTCCCCCTTGAGGCATGTTGCAAGATCTGTGTGGCAGATCTGTGTGATCTTTGGCCTGATCTGTGTGGCACTACTGCATCACCACTGCAGTAGGCTGGAGGATCTATTGCAGTTTTCAGCCCAGCATGGATCTGGTGACCTGAGCAACCAATAAGGTTCCACCTGACTTTACATAATTGCTGGCTGTGGCTTGGCTTGTGGTTTTGTGCAGATTGAGTTTCTCCTCAAAGCCATATCTGAATCTCTGCAGAGCTCACTGCTGGCTTGCCTACCTGCCTGAATCTAGATTGCCTGCTCTGACAATTTCTAAAATTTGTGCTTTGTCTCTCTGTCCGAAGGCACCCCCTGGACAACATACAACCGCTGAAGCAATACAAAACAAATCACACAGCATTAAAATCCACAATCTCTTATAACAACAACTTGACAGAAACATCAACATAGAAGCCCCATTAAAATATAAGCCAGTCGATGACAACAGGCTAAAAAGTTATTCAAAGTAAGGTCTGAGGTATCATTAACACACACATACCCCAGAGCATCTTTAAAATAGATAATGCAGTCCACAGCAGAAACAGTGGCAGCAACTTGAGTGATAAAACAGTAGAGTAGGACCCAATTAAAGTGCAAGAGATGCCTTGCACTGAATCAGACCATTGGCCCAGAATCAAATAGGCAGCCCATGCAGTTGAGCCAAAGTGACTATTATCTGTCCTCAACCATCACTCCTGTGCAGTGCTTGTTAAAAGGAGAGCTGAAGAGTTCTGGACTAAGTGTTGCTTCCCCACTATTTTCAAAAGAAGTCCCAAAGATAGTGCATGCAACAAATAGGAAGTGACCAAGGAATGGGTGGCAGAGGGCAACTCTTCATCCAATGCAAGCATCAGCGGACCAACAAACGTTTGTGAAAGATACTGTCTGCAGCCTAAGCATCAAGCAGCCTTGAAGAATCAAGGAGCTGCCATGACAACCTCCTTGCTTTTTCAGGGAGTTTGACACCATCTAAAAACGCTGCCTACACATATCTCGGTCAAGCTACCATCAACACCACTTTTACGACACTTTTAATGGCTTCCCGCTGGTTCTTGGCTGCTTAGGACTGAGCCCTAAGTCAGGCAAAAGGAAGAAGAAATTCCAGCCAAAGTGTGTGGCTACAGCTGGGATGGGGATTTGTTGTAACCTGAAACTTTGCCTCCTATAGGCAAGGAGTGAGCCTCTCAATGGGCTGTTAATTATTTCATTCATTTCAATGGTGGCACTAGGAGTACTCTTAACCGTGCCCCAAGCCACAAGGAAGATGAGATATTCTTTGGAGTCCTTGATGGATTCAGTAACCAGAATCCTATGAGTTGGGGATCCAGGGTTGACTTCCAGGTTCCCAACTTAACCTGTTAAAAATAGATCCAGAGTTCTAGACCTCAGTCTATGTTTCATACACACACAGAACATACGGCGGAAAGAAAGACACACCTCCAATTTGGCTATAGGTGAAGTCGTAGGTAAGAACATAAGTAGGTAAGAACATAAGAACATAAGAAGAGCCCTGCTGGATCAGGCCAAAGGCCCATCTAGTCCAGCTGGATCAGGCCAAAGGCCCATCTAGTCCAGCTTCCTGTATCTCACAGCGGCCCACCAGGTGCCCCAGGGAGGCATGAGACAAGATGCTTGCATCCTGTTGCCACTCCTTTGCACCCGGTAAGGGAGTAAAGGGCAGGCTTTCTGCTCCATATCTGTTGTAGTGGTTTGTAGTCAAGCTGCTAGTGCTTCACTCTGTGAAACTAGAATGCCCAGCATGGGGATAAGGTTGGAAAAGTAGATGCAAGGAGAGTAATGCAGGGAAGGAAATTAGAGGGTGCTAGGCTGAGGCTTGTCCAAGGTTTTCCAGAAAAGAGGTGGAGAGGGAAGAGACACTGAAAAGAAATAAGAAAAGAGCAAGGACACTAATTATCTGTCCTAGTCACTTGATGGCACAGAGAATGCTGGTGTCAAATATGAATGGCAAGCATGTGATACTGCCTGGAGGGTACAATTCTGCTGCACAGCCTTGCAGAGTGAGGGTTGAGAACTGTGAACCGTTTGGCATCTGTGTCACATTCTTTATGGGGGTTTGGGCCATAGACTGGCATGAAACATTTTCTAGGATGAGTTTATCCCAGATAAAACTTTTCTTCCCAAGTGGTCCTTGATGGGCTAACCTCAGGGAATAGGAAATTTTGGGCAAACAATCTAGTGATTGCCCATGAAACCCCACACTTAGTTGGCATAAGGCTCTGATTGGACTGGCACTGGGGTTGTTCAGGAGGAGCCGGAGGCTAAAGGTTTTTTCTGGTGGCCTAAACAACCATATTTGTTTGAAGGACAGGATGTTCCCCCAATTGCACCATTGTCTCAAAAGCTTGGCTAGGATGGTAAAGAAAGGTATGGCCACTGTGAAATTTTTCTGTAGCCAAAGAAAGTGGGAGGGATTTGTGTCAAGTCATTGGGGAAGTTTGCCTTTTCCAAGAAGCTTCTAGGACTGATGCTCTCTGCACCAATCCTGGTCAATGGGAACATGTGTTCTGGTCTGGGGCACTTGCCCACCTAGCATTCACCCTTCACCACATGCACATGTCTATATATACCCAATAACAGACTTCAGACGCCTACAGTGTAGTGCAGACAATTGGATGTCTGAGCCCTGTTATTAAATATACGTAGCTTCATGACTCTGCCGAGGAAATTTAAACCATTAGTAGCCTGTGCAGCAAAAGGAAGATAGTGGAAATGAGACTTAGGGCACTATCCTAACCTGGAATTAGGCCGGCACAGTTAGGCCAGCAAAGTTTGACCGGCACAAGGGACACCATAAAGTATGTTTGGACCACTCTCGGAGTCAGAAAGGCCAGCACATAGACGTGTGCCATCATCCCTGACCAAGAGTGGTACAAGCATGCTTTATGGTGGCCCTTGTGCTGGCCAAACTTTGCTGGCCTAACTATGATGGCCTAACTCCAGGTTAGGATTGCGCTCGAATTCGAAGACGTTAGGGGTCTCTGCATGTTTGAAACTAAGCAACAATGTGTTTGGGGGGATAACATTTGGGCCAAAGATGTGGGATATGTAGGCCTCCCACCTGTACGTCCTTAATGGGTTTCATTATGAAGAAAACAAAGGAAGGGAAGAGAACATGGTGGGAGGACCGTGAAGTCTAACAGGAGACACCATCACCATGACACCAGCCATCAGAGGAAAGAACATTCCGCCTTGGTCCACATCCTTTAAAGTTCAAGGAGGCCCATATTGTTGGTCTATCCTGCCAGAATGCTTCAGCCACTTATTATATGTGGATTGCACTCCAGGGATGAATCAGGGAGGAAAAAAAGAAAATATGATTTAGCGAAAGCTTGTACCCAAAACACATCATTGGCCTCTGAACTCTGAACATTTAAATATTTCAAGCTTACAAGCGGGCCCTGTCACGAGAATGGACCCCAGCCCAAGCCAGTTCCAGAACATCTGCTGAGGCATTTACCAAGTTAATAGATTAGCTATGAAAATCAGGCAGGTGTTTTTCACCAAAGCCAGAAAACATCAAAATCAGATTGCCCTCCAAGTATTTCAGCACAGGCAATTGAGCTGGAATGACTCATAGAGTCTAACAGATAATAAAACACACATAACATTTGCTTTAAGGTACAGGTGGGGATATTTTGTACTCTGCTTAGGAGAAGGGGAAAAAAACTGAGCCCTGTTTGGGAACAAGGTAATTGAATACAGATGGGAGGAGGCAAATGAAAGAATTTTGCAAATATCTCAGTGGAATAGCTAATGGGAATGAGACAGAATAGGAAATTAAAAATTATTCGAAGCAGATGGACCATTCTTTGAGGTTTTTTTTAAATTTATTAGGGCTGCGAAAAAAAAGTGTCTGTTTATTTTCCACGGCCATGAAATTAATGACTTGGTGAGTTGTGCTTGTGCAGTTTTATGACTGCCATGTCATTTGTCATAATTTGGGTGCTGTTTGATATGGATTTATGAATGTTTCCTCTCTCTTTCCTCCCCCATCACCCCACCCCAACATGATTTATCGGCGTTGGTCATATGTGAATTAGACTGTCACCTTTAGTATATGAGAGTACAAATGACAGCTTATAAAAGAGTACTCGAGTCCCCGGCACGAGAGAAGTGGGTTTTGCAGTCACCTCTTCAACTTAGTTGTCAAGAGATTTTTTTTTCTTTGTTTTGGAGCTGACAAGGAAAACTTTGGATTAAGTTCAAGCATACGGAAACACTAAGAAAGCCTGAATAGAACTGAACTCATGTGAACTTCACCAGTGGATTTAAACTTGACCTCTTCATTCTCCAAGTCATCAGGTCAGTTGGAGATCACATTAGAAATTTCTCATAGGCAAGGAGTTTTGAGTCTCTTTCTGAGGGCTAAGCTAGACATTGTCTTAAACTTTGCCAATATAAAAGGGGACACGGGACATGGATGGGCGTAAATGAAGGGACATGGAGCACTTACAGGGGACAATTGATGAGTGAGACAGTGCTTTAACACCTCTTGTGTTTGTTGACTGTCCCTTGCAAACATTCCCCCCTCAAGCCAGTGTTTTGCCTCTGGCTGGGGGAAACCCCTTTTAAAACTACCCAGGGGAATATACAGGGGAAATTGGTGGTTGGGGTAAGGATTAATGTGACTGGACTTGATCCGGTCACCCTGGGCCTCAGAGAGCAGGCTTCTGATGTGAAACTTGTGTCTGGTCAATTCCAGCATATTTTTCTAGGCCCGCTATAAACGTGAAACACACATGCCCACACACAAAACTGTTTGAAAAACAGTTTGAAAAAACTCAAGACTTTGAATGTGGAATTCTAGCTACATTTTGTACCTTTTAAGACTTTTACATTTCCACATGCCTGCTTTTTATTTCTAACTAGACCTGGCCATATGGCAGCGCTTTTCAAACTTTCTGGAAGAGTTTGACCCACTGTAAGTGCTTGCGGGGGAGGAAAGAAGGAAGCAAGGTGATACTTAGGATCACTCTGCTGCCTGGGGCTGGGGCTTCAATCTACTTACCAATTGAAGCGCTGTTATCCTGTGGGTGCGGAGAGCCCTGCAGAGGCTTCTCCAAGGCTCTCCAAGCCTTGGACACTTGAAAAAAAGCTAGTGCAACCCATTTCTGGTTTCGCGATCAAAAACCGGAAGTGAGTCGTAATTGTTTTTTTTTCAAATTTTCAAGGCTTGGGGGAGGCCTATGGAGGCATCCTTTGGACTCCCCACACCCCTAGGGTGACAATGCTTTGATTGGTGAGTAGATGATTGGTAAGTAAGCCCCTGTCGCCCCAGGCAACAGTGCGATCCTCGGGATCACATTACTGCCTTTTCTCCTTCTCACCCCTTAAGAAGACAGTGCCAGAGGTTCTCTGGCTGGGGCGTCACGATGCCCCAGTTTGAAAACCTCTGTCAGATGGCATGGATGCTCTCTGTGTGTGTGTGTGTGTGTGCACACATGTGTGCACATGTGTGCTTATATATTTTAAACTGAGAAGTGATCAAGTGTGGTAACTTTTGATTTGGAAGTCATTCCCCCTAACCACAGATCTCTGCAGATTGCTTTTACTTCCTCAGTAATAGGTGAAAGGCAATTTTTAATCGTATCACATAATCTACAGTTGGGTTTTCAGCATTCGGGGCAAAATCCAGCATTTCTCAAACATGAATTAAGTCCTGGTTGTTGGGTGTGACGGCAACTTGTGCTGCAGACCATACAATTGGGCCTTGATTGGCAGGGCCAACCTCAGAAGCTGCAGGGCCCAATGCAAAAGTTTTACGGGGAGAAGAGTACTCACTGGAATAAGCGGCGGCAGCAAGCCTAGGGTAGATGTTGCCCTGTGCAAAGCACAGCATCTGGAAGTAGGTGGTGTGACGTGATGACATCACTGTCAACTGCTTCCAGGGGAGACAACTTCAAGCCAATTGGAGTTGGACCCAGGGACAGGCTTGCCCTTTCAACGGCAACACTCTGCTCACCGTGCTCTCCTTGCAGCACCTCAACATGGAAGATTCCATGCTGGAGTGTCAGTTACAGAGCAAGGTGCCAACTGCAGGCACACTGCTTGCAGCCTCAGCATGGGGCCCCTGCAGGCATGAGGCTTAATTCGGCCAAATTGGTCAAATCTCCCAAAGGCTGGCCCAGGCTCTGGGGCCAGGCAGGACATGTGTGCTTTGCAAGTGCTCGCTCTGTCCAGGCAGTGGCTTGTCCGTCAGTTTGGTGTGGCACTGCCTGGAATTGATCTCCCAGACTCAGGCAAGTGCCACAACCCACTGGCCTAGCATGGGAGCTAGTAGCGGGGGCCTAGTCGCGGGGCCCAGTTTGATGAAATTGGTCAAATTAGCTTCAAACTGGCCCTGTTGTTTGTGGGAGGTGGCCCCAGTCCCTCCAATCTGAACACGCAGCATTCATATAAAGAAGATAACTGGTCCATTTATCCCTGTACTCTCTGCTCTGACCAGCAATGCTTCTCCCCCGTCTCAGCTGGAGATCTCTTCCCAGCCCTACCCTCTAGAATGCAAATGCAATCTGCATTCAAAAGCATATCCCGTGAGCTATAGGCTCGCTCACACTGAGCTGTGGGTCTGCCTCTTGCCAGTGTCTTGCCATCACCTGCATTCTGTCTTCCTCGCGCCTCCAGATTTCAGTACCATTTTTTAGCTTGGGAAGTGACTCTAAACTGCCAGGGGGAGGAATTGGTGCCAACAGGCTGCCTGCTGATACTGAGCATAACTGGGGGCTAATAAATCAAATGCGATTAATTTTATTAAACCTACAGACATTTGCATAACTTTTATAATATGTTTGGGGAGAACTTGATAGAATTTGGTAATGGGCTTCCTGTTGCAGCTTAGGGTCAGGAAACAGAACAGATCGGCTCTCTCTTCTGTCATTGCCCTTGTTTACTGCCCCCCCTTCACCCCATCACCTTTAACATGGAGAGCTGTAATGTTGCTAGTCACTTATCTTTGGAACAGGAGAGACAGAGGTGTTTCATTTAGAAGAAACACATTTGGCTGGTCCTGCCTTTGACAAGAAAGCTCTTCCCAGGATCAATTAGCAAGTGTCGCTTCCCAAGGAAGGAATTCGCAATACTCCATAGGCAGCTTGCAGAACTCTACAGAATTTCCCTGCTGACACAGGAACCTCATTTTGGGGACAAGCATGCACATTAATAATTAGTGCTGCAATAGTGGAGTAACCGAGAGCAGCCTTGCTGCTAAGGGCAGCCATGTTGAAGTCGTTCTTCATTCATTACAAAAGGAATGTGGAGATGTTCCAAGTGAAATGAGAAGTATGTGACATTTCTGTCATTCAAGACTAACATTCATTTTTACAATTTGGGGGAGAGCTTATCTGCAGCATGGCAGAGCAGTGCCCCCCCCCCATGCTTAGCTGTTAGAAGTTTAAAGGGAGTTGCAGAGTTCTTTCTGGAGGCCACCATTTTTTCCGACGGAATGTTCTGGGCATTGTGTCATTCTGGGGGGGGGGAGGGAACTGGTGACTGCAATGTTTTCCAAAAAACATGGGACATTCTAGGGGGGAGATGCCAAAAAGAGCTCTGACTCTTAACTTAACTCTGACTTAAAACATTTAATGGTCAAAGCAAAGGGAAAATAATCCCAACATTCTGCCATGCTACAGATACAGCATCAATGTTAACCATGCAAATTTTATTTGAATTAAAATTGACTGATTCACAGACCAATCATTTGTTTCCCCCGCCCCCACCATTAATTCAGCCAGGACAAAACATCTTGTGCTGGATCCTGCAGGGGAGGCAGTCCCAGAGGTTTCTGTTCCCTTACCCAGGAGTGAGCCCCCGTGGCAAAAAGGGGTCTACTCAGATGTGCACCAGCAAAATTGCTGGCTCAGATGCATGTGGACCTGGGCCACAGGATTGGGTCTAGGGGCATTGATCCAGTGGCCACTGCTGCCTCCAAACCCACCCCCTTCCCAGATCCTATTTGCCCTCCTCCCCACCCTATTTCTACCCCATTCTTCTCTCCCCCACCCTGTCCCACCTCCCCCACTCACTTACCTGGGTCAGTGGCCAATCTGGAGCCATTGCCACACACTTGGCAACTGTGGCATCCTTGCCAGAGACCCTTGCAACAGATATAAGGCAGCCGTTGCTGGCAGAAGGCCCATTCTGCCAGTGGAAGTGCCCAATAAGGTTGGGATATCAATTGGGTTTAATGTTGTGAACCTCCTTGAGCCTCTGAAGTGTGAGAAAAACTGATAAAACAAAAGTGACTCAGGGCACAATTCTAATCTGGAGTTAGGCTGGCACAAGTCCCTTGCTGGCCCGATAGTTTTTTAAATGTGCTTTATGGCGCGTTTGCAACACTCTTGGGCTGGCACAAGTGACTTGTGCTGACCTAACTCAGAACAAAGTTCTGTTTCTGTTTTAGAACAGAAACCCCTGCAATCCTATACACATTTACCTGGGAGTAAGTCCCTCAACTCAATAACACTGAGTAGACATACAGAATTGGGCTCTAAACCATTAAAAATTGATGTAAATGCAGGATAGTATGGGCAGGGATGGAAAGGGGGAAGTCTGTCTCTTTTGATGTCAAGGCAGTATTCATTTAGGATAAAGAAAACTAGTAGAATTTTATGCCAAACATTCATGCACCTGATGCAGTGCACTCTAGCTCACAAAAGCTTGTGAAACAAATTGTGCCACTTTTTAAGCTGCTGCAAGGCTCTTCTTACAACAGGCTATGGCTACTCCTCTAGAAATAGGATTGTAAGAGCAGGAAGAGAAGCGAGTTCTTCACATGTATTGCCTTGAGTTGTCAAGTGTTAAAAGACAACACTCTGATTCCTGAGTAGGCCAATGAAGGCAGTCTTACAGCAGCACAATTCAAGGAAGTGTGCCTTTTCTGCTACTCCTGCAGTACAGATGGAAAGGGCTTCTCCTTCTTCAAACTCCCTTGGTTCATCTGAAGAAAAGGTGGGGGGAGAAAAGAATGGGGAAGGAGAGTGAGGTAAGAGAAAGGGACAGGCAAACAGTCTGGGTCTTGATTGCATCTTCCCCTGCATAATGTCCCTCATATTAAAATCTAACTAACATAGTCCTCCCATGGTGGAGATTAGACTAGCCATACCACTCCAAGGGAGCAATCCTAAATGGGCAGTGCAATACTATGGACTGCGCAGCATAGATATGGGGGTGCCAACTGGCACCCCTGCACCAGCATTAAAGCAATGGGACAGGCGCTGCAGGCAGCACCGGTCTCGTTGCACCTGCACAGCACCTCCCTAGCGTTGGCTGAAGCCAGCCAGCGTGAGGGAGGCGCCATGACAGGGCAGCTCAGGGATTGGCGGGAGGAGGGCGGGACATAGGCAGGAGGAGGGCGGGTCCAGGGTCCGGCCATACGGCTGAATCCTAGCCCCTTTTGGGAGCCTGCACGGCCCCGATTCGGGCCGCGTGGTCTCCTCAGATCTGCGCCTGCTGTTTAGGGATCCGAGGAGCCCATAGGAAAGGCTGGAACCTCCCCGATGGTAAGGGAGCGCACGTTCCCTTGCCGTGGGGAGACTCCAGCCCGTCCTAAGCAGCGCTAGGATATGGCGCTGGCCCGTCGGCCCCGTCAGTCCGGCGCTGATTAGGATTGCACCCTGAGTTAGACCGGCATAAGCTAAGCTAGCAAAGTTTGGCCAGCACAAGAGCCAAAGTATGTTTGGACCACTCTTGGAGTCAGAGAGGCCAGCACATAGATGTGATTAATCCTCCCTGACTAGGAGTGGTCCAAATGCGCTTTACGATGGCCCTTATGATGGCCAAACTTTGCTGGCTTAGCTTATGCCGGCCTAACTCCAGTTTAGGATTGTGCTCCAAGAAAGGTCTTTTCAGGCCCCCAATTCTTGAGGGAAGTCCCTCTTGAGAGAGTTTCCAACCAGCCAGCCAAGCCTTTTGCTGTTTTCAGAAGTCTTACTAAAATGGTTTTATTTTGCTAAGACTTTGGACAGAACAGAGTCTTTAGTTCCTGCTGCTGACTTATTAACAGAGCCCAATCCTATCCAACTTTCTGGTGCCAATGCAGCTGCCTTGCACCCCCAAGGTAAGGGAACAAATGTTCCCTAACCTTAAGGAAGCCTCCATGACTGCCCCCCCCTCCACAGAATGAAGCACACACCCCATTGGGACAGCTACATCAGGGCTGGAAAATTGGATAGAATTTGGCCCATAGTCTTTGCATTAAAGACTGCTTTAATGCAGTTGGGATGGGACCCACCAGTGGGTCGCGAGCCAATTTCAGATGGGTTGCAAAGCACTTAGCATCCATACTGAAAATATGGGAAGATGGGATGCTGGAAAGGGGAGGGCTATGTGGTTGTTTTGCTTGTGTCAAGGTTGTAAATAGGCTTTTTTTTCGTTCTGATTCACTTTGCTATTGGAAAATGGCTGAGAAATAACCCAATTTATTGCTGCATTCAGGAAAGCAGTAGGCTGTGGTGTCACAATGATGACACTTCTGGCCATGACATCACTTCCGGTGGGTCCTAGACAGATTGTCATACTAAAAAGTGGGTCCTAGTGCTAAATAGTTTGAGAACCACTGCTTTAATATTTACATATTAAATATTTTAACTTTTTTATTATTATTTAAGGTTGACTAAAAATGGAAAAGCATATAGGGAATAACAACTATTCAACTTTGTGAGTTGTTACATATTTTAACTTTGAGTCTACTTCATTATAAGCCATGTAGCAAAAGGACCTTAATGGGCAAAAGGGCAAAGGTGCAGCTTCTCTAAATATACATAAAAAGTAGATTATATATCCCCTGAACAGGTGGGTGGCAAAGATCCCAGCAAAGCTGAAGATGTGGAAGAGATGGCTGAGCATAAACAACCTCAAGAAATCCAAGAGGTTGGCCAACACTGGATGCCTGCTGGCTGGCGTTGCTATGGGAGACCGATGGAGGCCTGAAAGCTTTGCCACAAGCCACAGGCTCAGGTGGAGCTGATGAGAAGTAAAGAGGTTGCTAGGTTGCAGAGCTCCGCAACTAGCTGGTGAGAGGTAAGGCTGCGCAGGTGGGAGGGAGAGAAGGGGAGCCCCAGGTTAGTGTTGGTTCTGGAATACCTGAAGAGATCCATGAATGAATTTACCCAGGGAATGGAGAATTCTATGTCTCTTGCTTTTTTAAAGTTGCTGTTCTCCTCAAGGCACAGTTTAGACCAAACCTCCGTTGCCTGGTCCTGGCATTCACAGTGAGCCAAACAGCTTGTTCCTGCATGGGAGGGCTGTAGATTGCAAACATTTATACCACAGGGGCAGAGCCAGATGGCAGTTCTGCAGGGCTGGGAGATGGATGGACTGATGGAAACAAAAAACAGTGAGATGGGGGGGGAAGGGGAGAGAAGAAAGACCCAAATCGAAACCGCCTTGCAGAGTTGTCAGCTGAATTTCACAAACTACTAAGAAATCAACGATGTACCTCATTATTCTTGGATAAAGGTACACTGCAAAATGGGAGCTCGGCATCTGCCGGCACAAGGTCACAGCAAGTGCAGAGCAGCTCCCTGCAGATAGAAAAGGGAAAATGTGTATGGAAGACTTTGGTGGCGTATTGGGTGACTTTGGGCAAACTTGCTTCTATTTGGTTCCTAGTAGACATATAGCCTGTTTGATGGGTCAGGGAAGGTACCACTGCCTCTCCATGATGGCTATCCCCACTCTATGGATAGTTGGCTGCTGGTGAGAGCCAGCCAATTTGTCCAAGGCCACAGAATGAATGAGGCTGAGCTGAGCCTTGAACGTAGGCATGGCCTAGTAGTGAGAGTGCGCAGGAACAATAGAGAGACAGAGAGTACCAGAAAAACATGAAGTAAAAACATGCATCATCCACTTCAATCACTGACTTTATGTCTCTTTCCATCTGCTGTACTTCTGAGAATTGAGTCCTTTAGGCTCAGGGAGTGACCACAGAGTGCCTCTAATGTCTGGAGATATGGGGGAAGTATTTTCAGGGATGACCCTCGACAGCAGAAGCCCCAGGACTGCCACTGGGCTCAACAAGCAAATCAAGAAATAGCCAAGCCTGGGTCTGGGAGCGCAATCCTAAACTAAAGCTAGGCCAGCATAACCTAAGCCAGCAAAGTTTGGCCAGCACAAGGGCCACCATAAAGCATGTTTGGACTACTCTTGGAGTCAGGGAGGATGGCATGCATTTGTGCGCTGGCCTCTCTGACTCCAAGAGTGGTCCAAACATACTTTACGGTGTCCCTTGCGCTGGCCAAACTTTGCTGGCTTCGCTTATGCCGGCCTAACTCAGTTTAGGATTGCGCCCTGAATCATATCTAATCCAAGCAATGCGGGTGCCAGAAAGTTGGTGGCAGGGTGGGCTGTGGGGAGGATCAGGGTGGAGATTGGGGCTGACTTGGGGGGAGGGGGTCCTGGGGGAGGACAGGGGCATCCCTAGCAGCATAACCAGTTCCAGCATTCCTCCAACACTCTCTTTTTTTAAAAAAAAAAATCAGTTTTATTTATTTTTTTGGTATTCCTCCAACACTCTACACGAGCCACCAACCCCTTAAGAACATCAGAAAAGCCTTGCTGGATCAGGCCAAGGACCTATGTAGTCCAGCTTCCTGTAGTGGCCCACCAGATGCCACACAAGAGAACCAGATACTTGTATCTCGCCCCTCCCTCCCAATTTAAGGACAGTGATGTTTGCTTCATATGTAAGTTGAATATTTTATGCATTTCTTTTTATTCATTAAAATATTTATATCCAGTCTTTTAATATAGAGCCAAAGTAGTGAGCAATACTAATTTAAAACCATCTTGTTATTCCCAACACTTCAAAGCAACCTAATGCCCACTGGCTTCATCACCCAGACCCTGCCCATGTGCTCAACCTATTGCAATGGAAAACTGGTTTTACCCATGTTTATTTGTATACTTCCCTCCCATATCCATACACTCAGCATGACCCTAATGTACTGGATGTCCTCATATAATATACTGTATATGTAGTGTTGGATCCCACAGATAGATCTTCTCACACATTAAAAAAGACGTAAGAGTGTTACGTTGAGGGAAGGGAGAAGGACATACAGTAAACTAAAATTGACTTGTGAAATTTCCTTGCATGGTACGTAGCCTGAGCTGAACACCCAGTTCTTTCTCACAGTCCCTCCTATCACACCATTTCCTCCTGTAGGGCTTATTTCTGGTATTGGCGATGGCTGGAGGAAAAGCAGGGGGGAAAGCTGTCTAGGGGATGGTGGTACAGCAAGGATCAACACACACAGGACACCCCCCCCCCATCATCCTTGCTGATTCCCCCCTTGGAAACACACTTTGCCCAGAGTGGAGAGGAATTAACAGAGGAGAGGAAAAGATAGGAAAACCCGCTCATAACATTTAACTCTGCCCTTAGGGCTTCCATGAATGCTTGGAGTGTTCCATTGATAAACTAGGAGTGACAGCCCAGAACAAAGCACTGTTATTAATCTGCACTTTTTAAATGTCCCAAGTTATCTGGATCTCTACTGGCAAAAGAGCAGTGGACAAGATGGACCATTAGTCAAAGACATCACAGTTCTTAGTTTAACTAGATCCAAGAATCAGGCTCCCTACGAGAAAGCCCTAGGAGAAGTACATTCTTGTGAACATACAAGAACACCCCATAACTTTCAACCTCTAGGCCCAGCAAGGAATGGGAAATTCAATCCAATCATGTTGGTGGACCTATGCTAAGGCTGGTTTAGAGGTCTCCCCATCTTGAGGGCTGTTTCAAAGGACACGTAAAGCGTGTTTGGACCACTATTGGAGTCAGGGAGGATGGTGCACATCTGTGTGCTGGCCTCTCTGACTCTGAGAGGGGTCCAAACATACTTTATGGTGTCCCTTGTGCCAGCCAAACTTTGCTGGCCTGACTATGCCGGCCTAACTCCAGGTTAGGATTGCGCTCTGAAAATGGATCCCCCCGCCACACACACAAAGTTAGTCAAGGGGAACAAGGAAGTTTTCTTCCTGGGTCTGGATCAAAGTGATTCTAGTCATCTCTGGCATTTGAAAGGCCAACCTGCTACTCTTCTATTACCATAAAGATGTTTGCCAGAAAGACAGGTGTCTAACGGGAGAGGCATTTGGGACACACTGCAAAGCAATCATGATTTCCTGTTTTCAGCAGCGCCTGCTGCAATTGCGCACAGACACTTTGGAAAAGCAAAATATAATGTGCCAAAGAAGGAAGCAGGTGTCAAGGACTCAAAGCATGGGAGGGGAGTTGTTCTGGCTGAACAAAGGAATTGTAGTCTACATACAGCCTTATACTGAGTTTTCACACCACATTGGCTAGGAACTAACCAGTTCCAGGGTCATGCTGACAGATGGCATTAGCAGCCTAGATAGGCTTTGGTGGAGACTGCTGAAGCTGACCTTTTCTAAGGGAACCAACTTTTGATTTCAAAAAACATTGTCTCCCATGACAGGCTTAGCAGATTGAGCCAGAGAAGGTAGAGCCCAAATATAAATTGGCAGATCAAGAATAGAGCCAGATTCAAATATGGTGGTTGGAGTTGTGCTGGATAGAATGCGATGGATAAGGAGTGGCATCATGGTGGAAAGGGGTGGGCTAAAGGTGGAATCTGGCAGAATCCAGCGTTTACTAGCTTCTCAGACCATACAGCAGGTTACCTTATTGAGGGCACAATCCTAAGCAACTTTCCAGCACTGACATAGCTGTGCCAATGGGACATAAGCTGTATCCTGCGGTGGAGTAGTAGTCATGGAGGCCTCCTCAACGTAAGGGAATATTTGCTCCCTTACCTTGGAGCTGCATTGCCCTTACCCTGGTGCTAGAAAAGTGGTTAGGCTTGTGCCATGAATGTGGTTTTGCGAGCTTAAACCCAAGGAAGGGGGGGAATTGAATTGGAAAATTTAGGACAGCCATAAGTCATGCTATGCTTCTGGAACACAAGTTCTGGCAGCACAGCATGCCCATAAGATTCAGCCATAAATAATTTTAATTTGCTTCTTTGTTTAGCTATGGAAACCACTTCGTGAATGATGATTTTGTTGACAAGGGGTATATAAATATTATAATAACTATGACAATAACAATTTCAGTGGTAGGAGATGGTTGCCATACAGTTTCCAGATTCACATGGGGGCTTCAAACAGTGAATGAAAATGACTTGGCTGGCAAATGATAGAATGCAAGGCAATGTGAAAATGATATTTCCCTCTTGTATTGGAAAAGGCAGGAGATAGCCCTGAGGTAATGGTATCAGCAGTGGCCCCTTGTCCAAATAAGCCAGAGATTGCAGGGTTAACACCCAAGGTCTTTGCCTGCAGCAGGAACACAGCTGCAGCCTAGGAAGGCTGATGAGGGCCCTGGCTGGGAAGGGTGATTAGCACAGGAGCAGATAGAAGTAGCTGATGGTAGAGCCTGCCCAACAACAGATACTGATTGGCTGGCCTCAGTATAACGTTGGAGGCAGGAGCTGCAGTAAGTGAGCACCAGGTAGGTGCTGAATGGATCAGTGAAGGGTGATTAGCACCAGGCAGGTGTAGGACGGACGGACGGTGGCTGAGTGGACTGACTGATGGAGTGCTGGCTGGACTGCCTGCCTGAAGCACTGTTGGACTGACTGATGGATTGTTGGACTGGATAAAAAAAGAACTGGATAAAGGAAGGTAAGGTTGTTGTGGGAGACTATTAGGAATGTTGTATGGCTACCATGCCCCTGGAGCCACCAAGTGGAGGAGGCAGTTGTGGCTTAGGCAAGCTGACTGCCTATTGTTTGGTGGTGGGGTTTGTTGGTGCTATTAGGATATTTTGAGCTAAACCCGGTGATGAGGGCAGTTTGGAGGAGGCTGGCCAGCCGGTGATCCCAAGCAAAGCTGCTGGAAGAGAGGAGGCCTAGTGGGTGAATGAACCCCCTCCCTCTTGCCTGCCTCTGAGGCTGCTCTGGAGGGGAAACTAGTTAGCCTAGTGTGGGCATTGGGGCCCTTGGGGACACCCAGCAGGGAATTTGGCAGAACACCTCTCTCTTCCACACTTGTCAGAAGTCAGAGTTTCACAGGTAGAGGGCGAAGTGGGGCAATGGATGAAGGGGCATGTTTGGATGTGGAAGATATAGGATGGATTCCCTGTTTATACCCTTTTTCCTGGCACAACATGCCACAACTGTATGCCAGGTATCACTTCAACAGGTGCTGCTTGCCCAATTACTAGATGTGTTTCTTTCCGGTGAGTAAGATAGGATTACAAATTAAGGGCCTGATCCTGAGGCCCATATCTCCAGCAGCATGTGTGAAGCCTGTTTGGTAACAGTAAGCCCATTTGGGTGGGCGGAAGTGGGGAGGAGGAACAGGGCAGGGGGAGGGGAGGAGCTGGCCTGCAAGGGGGTTGGACCCAGCGGTTGGTGGGCTAGATTTGGAATGGTGGCACACCAATTGTTCAGTCAAGATTTATGAGTCCCTCCTTTCTCTGAGAAACATCCTTTCCCACGTTCCTAATTGTAGAGTTGAGCTGGACCTAGGCAGTCTGTCTTTGATCAGACCAGTGGTGGGATTCAAATAAATTAACAACTGGTTTTATGACATCATAGCTGGAGCCAAAAAAAAAAACACCCGAAGCCAGCTGAGGTAAGCGAGTGGGCGGGGCCCAGCCATTTAACAACTGGTTCTGTAGAACCTGGGCGAACCCCCTGAATCCCACCACTGGTTTAGACCCGACTAACGTGTGCTTGAGGGATCCTCTTTTCTATTATGACCAGAAACCACAACCCACCAGTGAGGAGATCTTTCTTTAGGAGGGGGACAGGTAGCTGCACTCTTTCTAGATACAATTTAGGTCAGTATTTCCGGTGAGTCCTGTACAGATTGCCATTCTAAAAAGTGGGTCCTGGTGCTAAAAGGTTTGAGAACCACTGTTTTAGAGTGTTAAGATTTTTTATTTTTTTGGTCAATGGCTAGAAATGAGAGTTAAAGGATCGAAATTTCACATTAAACAATAGCTTCTTTGGGATAGATCTGTCTCATCCTTTCCATTTGTGTTTCCCAGTCCCTGTATTCTTTGCCAGGCACAGCCTGCCTAGAAATTATACTGTGAAGGTTAAACCCAACTCTTTTTTGCTATGGATGGGTATTCAATCAACCACCATGGGCCTGATGATAGCTCATTACTTCCTGGTTGTATACATGGTAGGAGAGCACATTGCAGCTTATATTAGGAGGCCAATGGGGCCTCTATCAAATCCAAAATGGTTCAGTACAGTCCCATTAATAACATTTCAAGGCTGTTTTCCTGAACTTGGATAAATAGAAACTGACTTCATACTGTAAAAGCCAAAACCCAGATTCCGTAGAAAAGACTGTGAGCCATATTAAGACACAGTGCCCTTATTCTTTCTCTTACTAGATAAAAGATTTTACAATAAGCTGTCATTTGAGTTGTTTGGCAAATTAACACTGCTGTGGAGAGAGAGAGAGAGAGAGAGAGAGAGAGAGAGAGAGAGAGAGAGAGATTTCAGTCTGTCTTGCTCACAGATAAGCTCAGTCATTTGCTCTTAGCAATTAAGAAAACACAGCTTGTTTGTAACTGTAATGTTTTGTTGATTTTTAAAGTTGGGCTCCTATTTGCAGAAGTATGACAACTACTTGAGTGGGCTCTGTAGCTTGTGAAAGCAAGTCAAGGCAAATGGATACTGAAAATTGATGCTCCTGAGGACAGAAATCAGCTTCGAGAACGTTTAACTAGAATAAACTGAGGAGGAAAGAGCAAAGATGCAGTCCACTCACAAATTGGGCAGAAGATTTAGTTGCCTCCATTTGCCTGAAGATAAGAACTGAAGATCTGAAGGTCGCCAGTTTGCAACAACCGGAAGTCACCTATGAGCAGCAGACCTTGTAAATTGTGACTGATTAACAGCTGAGCTTCGGCCGCCTTGTGTGAGGGGGAGTTGTGTCAAAGTCAGCCGCTTCTCTGGTGGGAGCAGGGAAGCCACTTATCAGCCAGCAAAAAGACAAACGGTTGGCCAGAAAGAAGGACTAAATCCAGAAAGATCCATCTGTATGTGTGTAGTTCTTGGAAGATAGAGCATTTTTGTAAAAACCTTCGGGTTTCTGAATAAAGTCTGCCTATGTAAACTGCCTTGAGTTATAGTCATTAATGAAATCTGGTGACCTAAGAAAGGCGGTATATAAATACAAGTATTATTATCATTAAATTGCAGAAAAAATGAGAAAGGTGAGTGGAAGAGAACCTTTTGGCAGCCCCAAAATGAAAGGATGCCGGGCAAATTCAGAGTGCAATCTTACCCTGCAGTTAGGCCAGCACAGTTAGGCCAGCAACATTTGGCTGGCACAAGAGACACAGTAAAGTATGTTTGGACAACTCTCAGAGAGGCTGGCACACAAACATGTGC
This sequence comes from Lerista edwardsae, assembly GCA_029204185.1. Taxonomy (NCBI): domain Eukaryota; kingdom Metazoa; phylum Chordata; class Lepidosauria; order Squamata; family Scincidae; genus Lerista; species Lerista edwardsae. The sequence continues at coordinate 8,188 of JAJKFI010038463.1, read as the reverse complement.
CATCCTCCTGGAGTCCAAGAGTGGTCCAAACATGCTTTATGGTGGCCCTTGTATTGGCCAAACTTTGTGGACCTAACTGTGCCAGCCTAACTCCAGGGTAGGATTGCACTCAGAGCGCAATCCTAAACTGGAGTTAGGCCGGCAGAAGCTAAGCCAGCAAAGTTTGGCCAGCACAAGAGCCACCATATAGCGTGTTCGGACTACTCTCGGAGTCAGGGAGGAGGGTTCACGTCTGTGTGCTGGCCTCTTTGACTCTGAGAGTGGTCCAAACATACTTTACGGTGGCCTTTGTGCTGGCCAAACTTCACTGGCTTAGCTTATGCTGGCCTAACTCAGTTTAGGATTGCACCTTCAATGTCATCCAGGGACAAAAGACTCCAGATCAGTAGCTTACACATCTGGGTCTGGAAGACACCTGCATTTATCCTATCCAGTGATCAACTGCCTGTGGTCCATGGCTCAAATCAGCCTACATATATTTGCCTATAATGGAAGATTTGTCATAGTAGCTGAAAGACCCCCTGTCTGCCTGCTGGCTCTGGGTATGAAGGAGAAAAAGAGGCATATGTAGGAAACCTTAGCCACTTAGTTATAAGGGGAATAGCAGGGGAGAAGCACTTGAAATGAACAAGTGCCATTCACTTCCTACATGAGAGTCCAAGAGTGAATCAAGCTTCTGGTATCCCAGAGCAGAGCTGGGACTAGTGCGGCTCCTTCAACTATGAGGCAGTAATAGGTTTTGCATAATGGCAGATCAGTCATGCCTGGCCCGTATTAGGCCCACATACTGTCAGCCATTGTCTGTCACCCTGGAGCATAGGGGACAGATAGCAAGGTTAGCTCAATGGCTTCTCTCCATGATGGGCTGCCCGCACTGAGGGGAGTGCAGCAAATCTTGGCACCAGGCAGCCGGCAGTCACAGAGCTGGTTTTTTGGTATCCTCTGATTCCCAGCACTAGGGGAGTTCTGGTATACAGTGATGATGTCCTGGCTTGAACCAGCAGTTTCTTCCTCCAACCATGGCGTAGGAGTAGGGAATTGGTGCCTGGCTGGCTCATGCAGCTCCTCATGTGAGCCCTGTGGTGACCGACACCACCCTAAGAATGTGTGTCATTTTCTTTCTAGGCCTAATAAATTATCCAAGCTCCAAACGAGCATGCTTCAATTATACAGTGATTCATAGTATCAGATTTGTTAATAATTCAGAGAACTTGAAAAAAAAACCCAAACAACCAAGCGCTTGCTTTGGCATCCCCTAAAGTAAATTTAAGCCTCTGATGCTGATTGTTTTCACAGGTGTTGGCAACATATGAATTAAATGAAGGAAGCACGTATGACTCAGTAGACTGATGTCGTTTTTCTATCCTGTTCTAACAACTGCAAAGAAGGTATAATTTATGTTGGCTGCCAAATGCTGGTAAGTAACGTTATATTTCATGGACACGCAGAGAGGACTATTCCAGATGACTGCTGCGGTCAACTTTTGTAGCATTCAAATCTGGGATGTTTTTTGGTTTTAAAGCTGTTGGTATATTTAAAAAGCCAAAAGAAAGAGAGGAATGTGAGAGATATCATTATACAATACTGTGGTTTCGAGGAGTTATGAAACATGTGCCCTTTTGGATCCCCATTCCTCACCAAAACATGAACACGTCCATCTTTCCTTGCTCTTTTTTTCAGAGTAAACATTTGATATTTCCCAATTGTTTTGTAACAGAGTTCAAATATTTACATGAAAAAGTCAATGCTGGCAAGCCGACTTACAGCAGGAAAGCTGCCAATAAACAAGCGTATCCAATGTCTCCAGCATTTTGGATTTCCTTTGCTGATGTTTGCTTTTCCTATTGTAAAATCCTGTCTTCATCATGGAATGCACACCTCATTTAATACAACTAATATTTCAACACAAAACTTCATTTTCCCCTACAGAACATATTAGGCTAAAGGAAGTGAGCAACTGACATCAGAATTTTAACAGTTTCCACCCTCAGCATATATGTAAACCTTTTAAAAATTAGGGATGCCTTGACTAGTAGTGATTTTTCAGTCCTGAAGCAAAATCCACATGTTCACTGATGCCATGAACTGTCTTGAACATGCAGCAAGTTTGAGAATGCCCATTTTCTACCAATGATGAGCTGGAGATTGCATTTCTACCAATGTTGCTCTAATGCATCATTGGTAGAAAATGCTTTTAACACTGCATCTGCTGTGGTGTGAGAAACTGTCAATTGGACGTGAAACCTGTTGCACAATTAATTGGGTGCCCTTACCTGGAGAAAGTCAGGATAGAAATCCATTAAATGAACAAATAATCCAATTGCATATACAAGGTGCAAGAATCATCTATATTGTAGTATTTTGCTGCTGAATAGTGTAGACAGTGTAGTGTAGGCGGTGTAGACAATCCAATAGGCAATGTGCAATTGTGATTTAGCTATTCATTGTGCTGCCTGGACATGTACATATTAAATGGGAAACAGAATGTAAGTAAAGTAGATTACACATGCAATCTATAAAAAATGAAGCACAACCATGATCCCCCCCAAAAAGGAAAAGTAAAAAATCACGTATCAGTTTTGGGCCAAGAATATTGCAAAGATGTGTTGATATTAGTAGGGACAGCTGAAATATCTGTGAATAAGCTACTGGTTTTGCATATACCTGCCATGGGATTAGTAGGAGGCTTGTAAGGCATTTGGATTCTGTAAAGTCTTCAAAGACTGAGCTAATTGCTGATTTGTAACCCTGATACTATAGATGCTCTCTCTTCTTGGCTTACTGGTTTGATTGACAGCTTTAATGGCTAGCTTACTGCAGATGATCCAGGCTTCACGTTTTGCCTGCTGCGGCTAAAAACTATTTTAACAAAAAATATTTCAAATTTGGGGGAATATGTTACTTTGCTGCTATAACTGTTTTGAAGCTGGTTATTACCGCTGCTGAATTTAACCAATGAAAGTTGCCTTTTAAATAAATAAGTCCTGATCAACCTCATTGGTTATCAGTGAAATATGTTTTCCCGTAGTTTGAAGTTAATTTCAATCAAAGCAGTCAGAGTGCAGAGGTAGATTTATTACAAAAACACAACATATTTTAAACTACACTATGTATAGCTCTCAACAGGTATAATAGCGAAAATGTATGTTGTCATAAAATAACAGCCCAACAGGTAGAACAATGCAAACAGTTGAATCACTTTTGAAACTACATTGTTATAAAGGTAGGACTAAAGGCACAATCCTACCTTGCGCAGGAGCAAGCAGGCCTACAGGCCTGCACTTCCCCCTAATGCCAGTTAGGAGGCAGCTACAGCTTGCTGCGGGGCAAGGGGAGTATTTCCTCTTGCCCCGGCGTAAACCCCAGCAGGGCGGATGGGGCTCCTCAGATCTGTGCCTGATGTTTAACGGGTGCCGTCCAAACAAGCTGCTGTGGCCCAGATCAGGGCCACACAGCCAAGGGATGGGGATTAGGAGACTAAAAACAAAATGGTAGCAGCAGCACAATCACAACCCACTTGACCAATGTTGTGCCATGACCAACATCTGTACCCCATTCCACTGCTGCAGAGACTGAGGGCACAATCCTAACCTGGAGTTAGGCTGGTACAGTTAGGCCAGCAAAGTTTGGCTAACACAAGGGATACTTTAAAATACGTTTGGACCACAGATGTGTGCCTTCCTCCCTGACTACAAGAATGGTCCAAATGCTCTTGATGGCAGCCCTTGTGCTGGCCAAACTTTGCTGGACTACCTGTGCTGGCCTAAATCCAGGTTAGGATTGCACCCTCAGTGACATAACCAGAGGGGTAAAAAAAGGTAAGTCTTTTATGGCTGTGTAAGCTGCCCCACCCCCTTGCCACTAGGGCCAGTTAGGCAATGAAAGCAATACAGAGAAGTGTATTAATTGGCTTGACTGTCTCCAGCAGTGAGGATATCACACTGGACCTACCTGGATTTATGCCAGCCAAAGTGCTGGTGCAGATTCAACTAGACCAGGCAGAGTCTGTAAGTATAAAATATCTTACCCGCACCATAACTGTGTGGTCCCTTGCTAACCCATAGCATGCAGTGGAATCTGCACCAGCACAACTGCATATTCTGGGACAGTGCAGAATGGAATTGGGCCATCACATTCTCATATCCCTTACAGCAACCCTGTGATGTAGGTCAGTATTAGCTCCATATTTGGGGGAGTGGAAGAAAATTCCTTGCCTGAGGCTATCTACTGAATTCAACTTGGAGGTGATGTTTGAACATGGGATTTTCTGAGGCTATTATGCAGCACCAGTCTTTTATTTACTTCGCATCCCTTTTGGAAACAAATGGAACATGGTTGTTCTTTTTAATATTGTGCAATAAAATTATATCATGCTTGTGTAAGAGAATGTGCAAGTCATTAAGCAGAATAATGAAAGGCTGCAAGTTAAAACACTAAACTTGGATGATTTAAGCTTTGTTCTATTATATTTAAATGTGTAATATGTTTCCAAAAAAGAATGGGTCTTCGGGGCTGAATAAATAGCAGAGATATCTAGCTCCATTTTGAAAAGAAACCAACATTATCTGAGAACATATTTTTAAAACACATGTAATTAGCTGGTCATTTTTGCTTATCAACATGGAGGGAGGGGAAGGTTTTGGTATTGTGAGTTGCTCAATAGGAGTACTAATTCCTGAGGGATACCTTTGCTAGAAGAAAAGCAACAAAGAATCTTGTTGCACCTTAAAAATTACCCTTTTCAAATATTGGCATCAGCTTTTATGGTGCTATAGATGAGGTCATGGCCCACTAATTGAAGACCGCGGCTTCCTCTGCCGTGATTATTCCAGTCAATCCCACTACATCAGAGTTGCCATTTTTTTCTGGCTGCACTTTGTACAGCTGCCTGTCTGGTGGAAATTCAACAGGTGCCGCTTTGTCCATCACTGCATCTCCATGCCTGGTGGCTACACCCATTGAATGTCTGTCACACTATTATAAAAGACACGGAAGCTCTGCTAGCAAAAAAAGGCTGATCTAGATTAGATACAATGTGGCCTAATACAATGAGAGAGAGAGAGCGCGAGAGAGAGCAAGAGTGAGCGCTCAATAGTTAAAATAAATTACCTGTATAGGATAAACCTTAAAAGGAAGTACCATGTTTCATATTGTCTTAAAGGTGAGGTTCATTGCTGGAAAAGTCGAAGGACGCTAATTAAAGGGATAGGAATGATCTTTCAAGTTTCAGTGAGGAAGGCTTCACCAGTCTTTGCCTGCATCCACTTCCCTCCTCCTCCTCTCTTCCCTTCATTGTGCAGGGCCAGCCTTCTGAAGAAGTCAAGTAGATTCATCTCAAGGGTCAAGTTGGAGGGGGGGTGTTGAGGGCAGCAAACAAGGGGTGCTCTGCACACACTGTCTGCCACCCTCTCCAGCCTGCTACCAATATAGCCACTCCAATCAGCAGTCCAATCTGCTTAGAGTTTGTTGAAAGCAAGAGAGGGGGTCCAGACAGCAGCAACCCCCTTCTTCTTGAAAGGCAGCCAAGCTTAGAAGGCAGCCAAGTGGGCCAAAAGATGGAGACGTGGAGCCTGGTTTCTCCTTCCCTTTGCTTCCCTTCCCCTTCTCTTATCATTGGCTGCTTTGGGTAGAGCTTCCTTGCCAAGCACCGCTACTGTTTTAAATTTGAAGCAGGTGTGGAGCAAGACCTTTGTGCCAAGGGCAGGAGAATCAAGGGAAACAAAGAGAAGGGACTTATATAGGTATATAATTGACATGGGTCCAAGGAGACCCACAGGCAGTCAGGAGGCCTACCCAGAGAAGTAAAAGAAATGTTGGATGCTTCGTTGGCACAGCTTTGTCATCCTCAGTGGTGTGGGTGGGTGGAATTAGGCTGCTAACCTCCTCTCAGTCTCTACCCTTTGCAGCATGGGCCTGTGGAGCAGGCCTTAAGGCCCCGTAGTCAGCGATTAGGACATCCTCTAGAGCCATTAGCATGTTTCCTGGCAATGCCCACACCGTCACTCAAAACACATGGCGGTTGCCTTCAGAGCCTCAAGCAGATTGTGTGCTGCTTTTTGAACTGTTTGCATGGGATGCTGCTTCTGGGAGGAAAGCGTTAGTTCGCAAGGACAGTAACCAGTGGAGGCCGCTGTTGCCTGCGTGTGCCCTGTGAAAGATTTGGCCCTGCTGCTTTTGCAGCACAGTGACAGCTACGGAACTGTCAATATCTCTGAGGGTACGTGAGGCAGCTTGGCAGTTCCCCTCTTGAAGTCACTCAGGTAAGGATATCTGGCAACATGGAAGTCAAGTCAAAGAAGCGCCGTCGCTTAAATGCTTTGAAGTTGACACCGTCGCCATGAACAGGAAGCCCGTGGCTGAAGGAAAAATTTTAATACAAACAGAATGACATTAATATAACACTTTACCGTAATGGGGGAGAGGGTCTTGTGGGGAGCCTTTTAAGCTCTCAGTGGCGTCATTCTCTTCTTGCAAAGGTGGGAGTGCAGAGGAGATACTGAGAATCTAGCTTTGCTTTATAAAACAAAAAGTGTCACGTTGATGGAACGGGGATTTCAGGAGTGAAGCGACTGAGAACGAAGCATGGAATACGTTACGGCCAGCATGTTACAAGCCACACCATTTCCCGAGCATTTATTTCAGCTCCTCCTATAGTGGGCCTTTATTCAGTAAGGTTGGGGTGGAGAGAGAGGGCTGAAACTCATTAAAACAACATCAAGCAGTCAAAGCAAATAGAATATTTAAAAGACATTATCCAGGAACCCCAAATGCAAGTTTCCCTTCATAATATTTATCAGCAGAATGGATTTTTTTTCCTCTTTCCTGAATGTGGTGATGGTTAGCCTGCCTAGGCTCTGCACAGAGTTTGGGCTGTCATGATAAAAGAACATAAACTTTGTAAATAATCATAGTTGGCACATGAAAGGGATGCTACATGGATTGTTCTTCTGGAGGACCCACCGTCAGTTCTTTTGTTCAGTTCAAAAACAGTTGTATAATTCCTTCTTAGTCCTTTTAAGAAAACCAGTCAGGGCAGTGTATACCATGATTCCGTGGGAATACAAAAAACAAAGAAACTCCAAAGGATATGGTACTGTACTGCCCACAGACTTCAGCATCTTAAGAATGTCTGCTGTCATTAAAAAAAACAAGCATGTTTCTAGCCCTTATGACTATGGACATATGCTAGAACATGTACAGGCATGCCCTGGTATCCACTGATTTGGTATTCATGGTTTCAGTTATCCACAGATACCATAGATACTGGGACACCTATTTAAAAGACAAAGGAATATTAAACAAACCTCTTTTTGTTGTTGTTGCAGCAAAACCATTGATGTTTCCTTATCTTTAAAGGGCATCCCCATGGTTTCAGGCAACCATGTTGTGTCTGGAACGAAATCCCAGCAGATACTGGGAGTGCAATCCTATACAAGGCCGGCCGGCCTGTGCCAAACCCAATGCAGTATTGGAGAGGCTGGAGCCTCCCCACGGCAAGGGCATGTTCGCTCCCTTACCGTAGGGGAAGCTCCAGCCTCCCCAATGCACTACTCAGATCTGCACCTGCTAAACAACAGGCACAGACCCGAGGACACCACACAGCTTGAATTGGGGCCGTGCAGCCTTCCAGTCGGGCTTAGGATTTGGCCTTATGGCCGAATCCCAAGCCTGCCCATGTCCCACTACCAACCTCCCTCCTCCCTGCCAATCCCGTGTCCTGACGGACACAGAGCCTTTCTCATGCCAACCAGCTTTGGCCGACGCAAAGGAGGCTTGGTGCGTGCTGCACACAGCACTGGTCCCGTTGCTCTAGCGCTGATGAAGGGGTGCTGATCAAGCCCCCACATCAGCGCTAATGCTGTTGCGTCAACGCTATGATGTAGCATTGACGCAACGGGCAGAGTAGGATTGCTCTGTGGGTCATATGCAATCCCTGCTGAAATCTCTGAAAGGGCCAAATCCTATCAAATTTTCCAGCCCTGGTGCACCTGTCCCAATGGGAGGTGTGCTACATTCGGGGGGCAGGCGTAAAGGAAAATTTGTTCACAGGGCTGCAGTGAAGCTGCATAAGTACCAGAAAAATGAATAGGATTGGGACCTGAGGATTGGGCATATCTACAAAAAGGGGTCAATGTCAGCATTTTTTTCTATCACTCGATTAATTTAGGTTCCCCTCTGCTTTTGCTCC
>JAJKFI010038460.1:0-11579 GCA_029204185.1 Lerista edwardsae | reverse complement strand
AAGCCTCCCTGGTGAGTGTCACCCCAGTATGACAATTGAAAAAAAAACTAATTTCCTGCATGGTAGAATCAACCAGTCAAGTTTGCACTGCAGGTTCGGAAATCATATTTTTGAATGTTCACCTATGTTGAAATTCCTGTAAGCACAAAACTAGCCCAGCAGAGTGAAAGAGTCTGACTCTTTTTCTATAATGTGCTAGTTTTGTGCTTACAGAGAGTAATTTTACACAGGGAATGCATTCAAAAATGGGACAGCACCCCCCCCCCCCGAAATCTGATATGGTCCCAGTGGCATTCCTACGTGGGGGGGGGAGTTAATTTTTGTAGGTGCCTGAGCTCTTGTGTAACACAGCCCCTCCCGCTCTCCTCTAGAGCCATTCGTGGCTCCAAGAGCTGGCTCCAAGGCTTTGCTCGCCAAGCCTCTAATGACTCTGGAGGCGAGAGGAAGGGGCCACATGACACAGAAACACAGGCTCCTGCAAACCTTAACATTTTGCCCCCCCCATAGGAACACCAATAGATAGTACCATCAATTCTGCCAAACCTGTGAAAAACTGGTTAAAGATAGGAAAGGACAAAGGAAGCTGAACAACAGTGGCTGAAAGGAGCAGTTAAGGACAGGAGCTGTGCGATCACAGAGGAGGGAGAATGCAGGCAACACACCCTTAACCCAGGTGCACAAGAGCTGAGAAGTTTTTTTTCCAGGAAAATCCTTGAGTGGAAGCTTATAATATAAGCTCAGGGTACAAGCAATGTTTATCTGCCCAAATATTTAATGGCTTCTTAGCAGCCATGTATCTGGATAAGGTTTGTCTTTAGAGAAGAAGGTTTCAAGCTACTCAGGTTCATCCCAATCACCATTAGAGAGGGAGAGAGAAAAGGGCTTTTGGGGAGATAAGCTGGTATGACCTTTTGTCTACACACTCAGTTCTCTCCACTTGTGATCACCTCAAATGGGTTTTTGAAATGCTACAAAAATGTGCACTCTCTACTTACATCTTGTGCTTATACTTGGCAAGATCTAGTCATCTTTCTACAGAGGTGGCAATGACTCCATTACTGTGTCTTTTCATTTATCTCTTATCAAACAAAATGCAACATTCGAAAATCTAGAATTTTTTTATGCACAGTGACAAAATCTTATGTTTGATAATATATTGTACAGGTTCTCCAAATGTTCCTAATTTCAGTATATTTCACATTTTATCTTGGCCATAACTTAGTTCTCACTGAGGCTGCAATCCTATACACATTCAATCAATTATTGATTGATTGATTGATTTACTTGTGAGCGCAATCCTAACATGGAGTTAGGCCAGCACAGTTAGGTCAGCAAAGTTTGGCTGGCACAAAGGCCACCATAAAGCACGCTTGGACCACTCTTGGAGTCAGGGAAGATGGCCCATGTCTGTGTGCTGGCTTCTCTGACGTTAAAAGTGGTCCAAACTGAAAGTGGTCCAGTTAGTGGTCCTAACTGTGCTGGCCTAACTCCAGATTAGGATTGCATTCTAAGTCTCATCGAACTCTGTGGAGGTTACCTCTGACTAGACATGCATAGGATTGTGCTGTGAGTAGGGGTGTTTATTTTTGTTTTAAAAGTGCATAAAATGCTGCCTTTTTGCTGGGAAAATATCAGAATATAAACAAAAAACACTGTATTTTCATGTTGGAAGAGATTTTCCAAAAATGTAAATAGATTACTTTTCCAATTAGAAATAATACAGTGGTTGCATCTGCTGACATCCTATTACCAATAGCACCTACCCAATAAGTTTTAAAAGCATTTGAAATTACAAAAATTGAGAATTTGGAATGAGACTAAAAACACATAACACCGCTTTCAGCCTTTCAAATAACAAAACCTGTGAAAAAATAACACCATTTGCAAACACCTCTAGCTGTGAGATAGAAAACCTGTTTCTTCAGAGTGCCGTTAGGGGCTAAATATTCTTCCATACAAAATAACCCCCATCCAGATAGAAAGGAGGTAGCAAGGATTCTAGTCTACCTTTTGCCTTGAGATACTAATCTTTTCTTTTCAGCAGTTTTGGGGGTGTGGGCTTGGAAGAGCATCCAGTCATCTGATCCATTCCCTGCAATCTGGCGTCCACTACAGATTGAAGATTCAATAAGAATGAAGTCTAAATCAGACAATACAAATGTCATATTATTATGGTGCATGGTATTTAATTGTCTGCAATCAACATGCATAAAGTGCATAAAGTTGCCCTTTTATATACCATATTATGCATTCAAGTACTGTTCCTTAAGGTGCTAGACGTGTGTACTTACTCTTCAATAGGAGGTGTGTCACTTCTTCCCACCTGCAAAACCTTTTCCGTTTTGCAATCCATTTTGCTAGTGTGCTGTTTAGGCGGATGCTGCAACTATGACACAGGACTATGCTATTGACTCCAAAAACTTACGAACATCCTTAGGAGCCATGTGGAAGTGCCTGTGGAGGCCAGAGCAATGTTGCTGCTCCAGGTAACATGCTAGTGGCGTCTGAGAGAGTAGACTTCTATGAGGCAGAGATGGCGTTGAATTACAGTGCTTATTTGCATTTTGCTCTTAAGGTCATGGCCAGTGTAACTGTGGAAGGTGCGACTGTAAAGCAGGATGGACCGGAAAGAAATGTGAGCATCCGTACTCTTGCCTGATGTCTGCAGAAGAGAGTACAAGAAAATGTCAAGGAAGCTCACACTTACCTTGCTCTGGAAGAGGTAAGTGGCATTTTTATTTTTTATTTTTCAGGATGATTACAACTCAACTGAACTGCTACTTGGAATGGGGGGCAATTTAGTTTCACTGAGGGCATAAAGTGGTTTATACTTAAATATTGTGTTTTAGGCAATTCAATCAAAGGGCAGTTTTCAGGACTGCAAGCCACTCAGTAAAGCACTAAACTGGAAATGTAGGAAGCAGGATCAGAAAAAGTTTGCAGAACATTTCTGAGCAATCCAGGGAGGCAGAGCGCTAAGTTTGGCAAGGAGCCTTACCTAGCTGTGTAAATTGCCCCTCTCCCTTGCTTTCATAGCCAGTAAGTAATCCATGAGGATTGGATACAATGGTGAAGAAGAAGAGTGATTTGCACAGCAAGGTAAGACTCCTTGCAAAATGTAGTGCTTCGCCCCCCCCTCGGGACACTACTGGAGCAACTCAATAGCTGGGGCCATCTCACTCGGACCTGTCATTTAGCACAGCAGAATCAGCATCATCCCGTGTGGGTGTCAATGTATTGAATCAGTGATCCTAAAACTGCCCATGTTTGTTCTGTGATTCAGATCATGTTTTCATACCATTTCACAAGTACAGGTAGTACTCCAGTGTTTTTGAGGATGAAGGAAAGAGGTTTATATTCGGAAGTATCTGATTATTATTTTTTCCCATCCCCGTTTTATAACAAAGGTACACCATGTGTGAGTCACATTTGCCTAATACATGCCATGGACAGATAATGCTGGTGTTTTCTTTTGTGCCATATATGGTTGGCAGTTGCACCTTTCCTATTCAGGTGCAAAATAAAACCTCTTGAGTGGGCCAGCAAGCAAGAATTAAAAGAATTAAAAATAACTTCTTGGGCTGTAGGTTCATTAAGTAGATTGGCTAGTTGACTTCCCCACCAAGCTCATTCAGATTATTCAGTTTGCCATTATGAGGAGCGCAAGGAGTTATTTGTAGGCACACAGACCAATCCTGCATAACCTTTGTTGTGCCGATGCAATGGGGCATGCACTGCAGTCTGTGGGGGAGTTTCAGGCCCCGGCAGTCTCCTCCAGGTGAAGAAAGGTTTATTCCCTTGCTTGGGGGTAAGCCTTTGCTGCAGTGTTAGGTCTACTTAGCTGTGCTAACTACATTGCTAGTGTAAGTGCAAGTGGACCTGGGAAGGTGGATCAAGGCCAGGAAGATAGGATATTGGTGGTGCCTCTGCTGCTGATACTGCACCCTTCTTGGCCTCAATTTGCTCTGTCTCCTCCCTGATCCATCCACCCACTGCCCCACTGCTGTCTGACGTATCTTGCTAGGTTTGACGGTGGGCTTCCCATGCTGCCGTTATTTGCAAAAACACTCCTAAAATGGCCACCAACTGCACGCACCATTTTATGACAGCAAAACTGAATCCACTATTGTAAATGCTTCCATGTGACAATTTAGTTGTGACCAAGGCCCATTAAAAGCAATGGAGTGTAATGAAGGGCCCTGTCCTATCCAACCTTCCAGCACCATCCATCCCCCACCCAAGAAGACCCTGGTCCTCCTTTTTTTCCCCACCCACAGTCCACCCACACTCAGACGTCCGAGTGAGATGACCCCAGCTATTGAGTTGCTCCAGTAGTGTCCCTGGGGGGGGCATAGCACTAGGCTTTGCAAGGAGTCTTACCTTGCTGTGCAAATCACTCCTCTTCTGCTGCCTTACTGGCTGTGGGGGCTCCAAGGAAACCGTGATTGCCTGGCCACCCAAGCTGAGTGTTTGCAGTGGTGGCCTGGCTGTGCAGAATGGCATGCTGCATTTTTGAATGTCACAAACCCAAATTCTGGTGGTATAGGCAGTGGGCCCTATTTGTTTATATCACATTTTTATACCATCCTTCCTCCAAGGAGCTCAGGGTGAGATATACATTTCCTCCTCTCCTTTTGTCCTCCCAACGACCCTGTGAGGTAGGTGAGGCTGAGAGTGAGTGACTGGTCCAAAGTCATCCAGGAAGCTTCCAGGCTGCCTGGTCATTTGAATCTGGATCTTCCAGGTCTAAGTCTATTCCCCGAACCAGGATTGAGCCATATAATCCCACTGAATTTAATGGAACTTAAATCAGTCACATCTAATTTGTATTAGGGTGCAATCCTAACCCGGAGTGTGACCGCCTAACTCCAGGTTAGGATTATGCCCTTATTGAATTAATTGGTGGTTAGTCATGACTAACTTTCTTGGGACACAACCAGTGGTGTCATTTAAATGATTTAGGAACAGGAACTCACTTTTGATTGGCACTTGTCGGGAACCCGGAACCAGCCATGGAGCCCGTTAGGATCCAGAACGCCCATTCTGGTCCGTTCCCCCTGAATGACATCACTGGACACAACCCATTGACCTTCATGTTGTGTTGTATATTTACCTGGTGGATTTCTAAAGGTACAGTAGTAGAAAAGAGATTGTGGCTCTTATATTTTTAGACTCTTGCACTGAAAATACTGATGACTGTTATGAAGTCTGCCACACCTTTGGCAAATATGCCACACATTCACCTGTCATGGGGAAAGTAGGGTTTGGGGTGAAAATATATTTTATAGAAGTGGAAATACCTTAGAGAATGGAGATTTATTTGCAGAATGTAGTCCATGTGGCAAAGAGAAGATTGAATGTAACAGCTAGGTGACGCTCCTTTGAAAAGAAATTAAATGTAATTCCTGGGAATGGAGCTTGGAAGGAAGTTACAGGGTTAAGAAGATGAGCCCTGGGTCTGTGAATTGGATGTAATAGCAATTAATACAAGGAGTCCTTGTGTAGTCAAGGACACAGGAGGAATGAGTTAGTTTGGTGAGGTGCGGAAGAGCTACATGCAGAATAGCCTGATTGATCTGAGCAGGGCACCATGAGTCTGCAGAATTGCCAGGGGTTGATTGGATCAGGACCTTGTGGGTGAGTGGGAGTGTCTGCTTCTTCAAGATAAACCAACAAGTCTTAGACTTGCCTAGAAAGGTTTGTTATTTTACGGTTTCAGCTGTTATGTATATTTTGAATGTTTGAGTCCAGCCCTTGACCAGCCCAGCTGATCAAGGGCTGGACTCGAAACATTCAAGATGTATGTAACAGTTGGGAAATGTTGAGAAATCTGTTACTGGTGGTTTACCTGAGGGAAGGAGAGATCATTTCCAGGCAGGGAGGGCGGAAAGCTCAGCTGTCTTGGCGGGAGGGGAGTGGTCGCAAGGTCACAGGCCAGAACATTTGTACCATTGTCATATTTGTGTTGTATATATTTTCTGCAAAATAGCATTCTCATGATGAATTGTTACCTGTTCATGGGAAATCATCTGCATTCATGTGTGTTTGAATTCTTATGTGTGTCCAAACTTCCTTTGTAATCTCAGAAAATCATTCAATGTAACATTTTGCACTATGACTTGCATGATTTCAAGAATTTTACATTCTTTGTTCCTCCCATGAGTCTTTTTGAGGCTGCAATTGTATGCACAACTTACCCAGCAGTACAACCCCCTGCATTTCTTATTGATCACTAGATTTATAGAAATCTGTTGTTTTGGTCTAAGAAAATTAGTTGTTGAAATCTTCTGAAAGATTATGTAAGTAGCTAGTATTTTCCCCGTAACATGGCTTTGTGTGGGTTATATTAGATTGAGACAACCTTATTTTTGGTATTCAGTCTCATGTGTATAGTGGAAACAAAAGCAAAGCACATTGGGGACAGATTTAAAAAATAGTCGGGAGGGAAACCGATGTTGTTCATCTCTATAAAATTGTGAGTGAAGTGTTTTTTAAACTCACAGATGGAATGGAAAAATGAATCGGTGAGATTCTTTGCAGGAATTGTATAAAGTTACAATTGAATATTTCAATTGTGCCAAAGAATTTTTCTTCTACTCAAGTAGAAGCTGCTCTTGAACTATTGCATCTGACCTTTTATGTCATTTAATTTGGGACGGGCTCTTTCACTAATATTGTCTACAATGGGCAGAAGTCAAGCCGAGGTTATAGAGTGTTTGCCAAGCATTTCTCTGCCACTTCCACATTTGCTTGTATATTCTTTGCCTCCAGCTTCTTGTCTCCTGCAGGAACTAAAAATTAGGAGCTGGTTTTCATCAAGTTTTTATTTTCTTTCTAACAAATCACTTGAGTCCCTGTCAGAATTATCAGTGTTATCTGTTTTATGGTTCCTGGGGAATCTCTCGGTCTGTACCTGCAATAAGATGTCTGTTGATTAAAATATGTCCTTTGTGAATTGGGTTAGCTGTAAAAATGCCCTTCTTTGTAACTTAGAGCGCACTCCTTACCCCATGCTGGAATAGGCAGGCCAAGTGGCCTGCCCCCTATCCTGCAAGGGGTTGGGGCAGGCTGCAGCACAACTGGGGCAAGGGGAATCTATCCCTGGGTAGATGCAGCAGTGGCCCAAATGGAGCTATTTGGATCTGTGCCCTTGAAATTGACAGCGCAAATTTGAGCAAACCAGATTGGGGCAAGGCTGCCTGGGACGGACGTTAGGATCCTGCCCAACCACCGTCCTCCCAGTCTGGTCCACCCACAGGCCTGGGGCAGGGAACATATTGTTTATTATCCCTGAGAATAATAGTTGGGTGTGTTTCAGGATAAAGATTAGCCATACCTTAAAAGTTAGAAAAAGTTATTAAAAAATACCTTATTGTATTATGAACAAAATAGCCTGCATAAATAAACCTGACATCAAAATTATCTGTTTCCTGTGTCAAAAAAGCTATTTTCCAAATACCGTTTTTCCCAAATGTCATGAGTACGAGATAAGCAAAGGAGGTTTCAGTTTAATGTCTGTGTTATTATTTGGAGATTAATTCTTTCCCAGGAATGTGAAGTGCCATAAAGTGGAGAGGTGGAAGCTGTAATACGTGCTGCAGCACAGTTTCCTCAAGCTACATAAAAAACACATTGTTTAGCTCAGGAACTCTTACCTGATAAGAGCATAACATTTTCAGTTGGTGTAGCATTAAATTAATGTTGTCATAAGAACATAAGAACATAAGAAGAGCCCTGCTGGATCAGGCCAAAGGCCCATCTAGTTCAGCTTCCTGTATCTCACAGCAGCACACCAGGTGCCCCAGGGAGGCATGAGACAACAAGATGCTTGCATCCAGTTGCCACTCCCTTGCACCCGGTAATCTGAAGTAGCCTACTACTAATGTAAGGAGGTTGGACAATCCATCATTGCCTATAGCCCCCGATGGACTTTTCTTCCAGAAATCCATCCAAACCCCTCTTAAAGGCATCTAGACCAGATGCCATCACCACCTCCTGTGACAAAGAGTTCCACAGATTAAAAAAGTACTTCCTTTTTATCTGTTTTAACTCTCCCAACCCTCAGTTTTAGCGGATGCCCCCTGGTTCTGGCCATCAGTCTTCATGCCCCCTGTACATCAGTCTTCTTCATTGTCATAGCACAGTGGATGAAGAAAGCTGTTAATGACATCACTTCATGTGGGTCCTGACACAAGTGCCATTCTAAAAAGTAGGACCTGGTCTAAAATGTTTGAATACCACTGCCTTTCACCATTGTAAAGAAGAGAGAATTTTGACAGTGGCAGCTCAACATAGAAGGGTTTTAAAAGCTGCACATGCCAGGATACCCTCTTCTATAAAATGGTTAAAAGCAGTGGTTCCCAAACTTTTTCAACTGGTGGCTCCCTTGACCTACTGGGCCATTGGCCATAGCTCCTCATTAGGGATACAATCCTATACATTGTACAAGGTGGCAGGTTTGTCACAAGGATTCCACGGCTCCACTGGCTGGCTTCTGCAGCTCCCCTGGGAGCCACAGCTCACAGTTTGGGACCCACTGTCTAAAAGGATAGGCATGGTGTCCTCCATTGTATTTGGTCACTCTGAGCAGGCTGGATGTCTCCTCAAATTAAGGGGACAGTTGACCCCTTACCAGGAATAAACACCCAAGCTGTTCACAAGAACATAAGAGCCCCACTGGATCAGGCCAAAGGCCCATCTAGTCCAGTTTCCTGTTTCTCACAGTGGCCCATCAGGTGCCTAAGGGAGCTCAGTAGACAACAAGATGCTTGCATCCTGTTGCCACTCCCTTGCACCTGGCATTCTGAAGTAGCCTACTATTAACGTAAGGAGGTTGCCCAACCCATCATGGCCTATAGCCCATGATGGACTTTTCTTCCAAAAATCAGTCCAGTCCCCTTTTAAAGGCATCTAGGCCAGATGCCATCACCACCTCCTGTAGCAAGGAGTTCCATAGCTTAATTACCCGCTGGGTAAAAAAGTATTTCCTTTTATCTGTTTTAACTTTCCCAACACTCAACTTCAGTGGATGCCTCCTGGTTCTGGTATTGTGAGAGAGGGAAAAGAACATCCCTCTATTGACTCTATCCCTCCTGTGCATAATTTTATATGTCTCAATCATGTCCCCCCTCAGGCGCCTTTTTTCCAGACTGAAGAGCCCCAAACGCTGCAGTCTTTCTTCGTAAGGGAGGTGCCCCAGCCCCGTAATCATTTTCGTCACTCTCTTCTGCAACTTTTCCAGCTCCACTACGTCCTTTTTGAGGTGTGGTGACCAGAACTGTATACAATACTCTAGATGTGGCCTTACCATTGATTTGTACAATGGTATAATAATTTTGGCTGTTTTGTTCTCAACCCCTTTTTTAATTACCCCACGCATGGAATTGGCCTTCTTAATTGCTGTCGCACACTGCGTTGACACCTTCATCGAGTTGTCCACTAGCACCCCAAGATCTCTCTTGTGTCACAGACAGCTCAGAACCCATTAGCATATAGGTGAAGTTTTGGTTTTTTGCCCCAAGGTGCATCACTTTACACTTGTCTATGTTGAAACGCATCTGCCATTTGGCTGCCCATTCCCCCAACTTGGAGAGGTCCTTCTGGAGCTCTTCACAATCTCTTCTGGTTTTCACCACCTGGAAAAGTTTTGTGTCCTCTGCAAACTTGGCCATCTCGCTACTTATGCCCGTCTCCATGTCATTTATGAACAAGTTGAAAAGCACAGGCCTCAAAGACAGATCCCTGGGGCACTCCGCTTTTCACCTCTCTCCATTGTGAAAATTGCCCATTGACCCCCACTCTCTGTTTCCTGGCCCTCAACCAATTCTGAATCCATAAGAGGACCTGCCATCTGATTCCCTGACTGTGAAGTTTCCTCAGCAGCCTTAGGTGGGGAACTGTGTCAAACGCCTTCTGAAAATCCAGATATATGATATCCACAGGTTCACCCACATCCACGTGCCTATTGACCTTTTCAAAGAATTCCAAAAGGTTCGTGAGGCAAGACTTACCCTTACAGAAGCCATGCTTCAGCAGTACTTGGGCGGTATCTGCCCAAGGTCTTCTGCCATGAAGATGGATGCAAAGAATTCATTTAATTTCTACAATCTCCAAGTCCCACTTTTATCAGCTCTCTCCCTCCCTCACTGTCCAGCAGGCCGACCGCCTCTCTGGCAGGTTTCCTGATTCTAACATATTTGAAGAAGCTTTAATTGTTCCCCTTTATGTTTCTGGCCATGCCTTCCTTGATGTCTTTCTTGGCCTCCCATATCACCCTCTTACATGTCTTTTGCCAAAGTTTATGTTCTTTTTTATTCTCCTCATTTGGGCAAGACTTCCATTTACGGAAGGAAACTTCCTTGCTCTTTACGGCCTCTCTCGCTCTCAGCCACGCAGGCACCCTCCTGGACCTAGTTAAGTCGAGCCCTTCTTTCTTTGTGGTATACATTTCTGCTGGGCCTCTACCACTGTTATTTTAAACAGCCTCCACGCAACCTGGAGGGACTGGACTCTTTTTACCTTCCCTTTCAATTTCTTTCTAACTAGCCTCCTCATTTGAGAGAAATCTGCCCTTTGAAAGTCAAGGGTTCTTGTGTCAGATTTGCTCTGCCCTCTTTCCTGGAGATGCATGGCAAAACCAATCGCAGCATGGTCACTGTTCCCCAATGGCTCAGTAACATGGACATTCCTAACTAGGTCCCGAGTACCACTCAATATTAAATCCAGAGTTGCCTGTCCTCTGGTGGGTTCCATGACTAGCTGCTCTAAGGCACAGTCATTCAGCATATCAAGGAATCCGGTCTCTCTTTCTTGAGCAGAACACCAGTTTACCCAGTCGATATGAGGATAATCGAAGACCCCATGATTACAACCCTGTCTTTCTTGGTCATCCCCCTGATTTGTTTCCTCATTTCAAGGTCCCCTTCAAGTTTTTGATCCGGAGGATGATAGCACTCCCCCACTATTATATTGGTCTTTTGACCTGGGAGTTTAACTCACAATTACTCTATGGTGGAGTCAGGCCCACCTTCAATTTCTATTCTATCCCTTCTCTGACATAGATGGCCACCCCACCGCCAACTCGTCCTTCCCTGTCCCTCATGTAGAGTTTATAGCCTGGGATTGCGGTATCCCACTGGTTCTCTGCATTCCACCAGGTTTCCTTTATGCCCACTATATCAACGTTTTCCCTAGCCACCAAACATTCCAGTCCCCCCATCTTTGCTCGGATACTTCAGGCATTTGCATAATAACACCTATACAGGGGGTTCCCTAAGTAGGGACCCTTATTTGATCCATTCACCTTGCCTCTTTTTCTACTAGACCAACTGTCACTTATACTCCCACTTGCAGTCCTATTTTGATCAATGTGGCTTCTTGCGTCTGCGCCAGCTATTTAGCCGATACAGACTTAACTCAAGAAGCCCCATGTTGAGCTCAAAAGCCTGATCTACTTCCTGGGAACAGGCTGTTTCTGACTCTAGCTGCCTCTGAATTTACATTTTCCCACAGGGCTCTCTCTAATTTATAAATTTCTTCTTCTTCTTCTTCTTCTTCTTCTTCTTCTTCTTCTTCTTCTT
>JAJKFI010038459.1:0-11583 GCA_029204185.1 Lerista edwardsae | reverse complement strand
AAGCCTCCCTGGTGAGTGTCACCCCAGTATGACAATTGAAAAAAAAAACTAATTTCCTGCATGGTAGAATCAACCAGTCAAGTTTGCACTGCAGGTTCGGAAATCATATTTTTGAATGTTCACCTATGTTGAAATTCCTGTAAGCACAAAACTAGCCCAGCAGAGTGAAAGAGTCTGACTCTTTTTCTATAATGTGCTAGTTTTGTGCTTACAGAGAGTAATTTTACACAGGGAATGCATTCAAAAATGGGACAGCACCCCCCCCCCCCGAAATCTGATATGGTCCCAGTGGCATTCCTACGTGGGGGGGGGAGTTAATTTTTGTAGGTGCCTGAGCTCTTGTGTAACACAGCCCCTCCCGCTCTCCTCTAGAGCCATTCGTGGCTCCAAGAGCTGGCTCCAAGGCTTTGCTCGCCAAGCCTCTAATGACTCTGGAGGCGAGAGGAAGGGGCCACATGACACAGAAACACAGGCTCCTGCAAACCTTAACATTTTGCCCCCCCCCATAGGAACACCAATAGATAGTACCATCAATTCTGCCAAACCTGTGAAAAACTGGTTAAAGATAGGAAAGGACAAAGGAAGCTGAACAACAGTGGCTGAAAGGAGCAGTTAAGGACAGGAGCTGTGCGATCACAGAGGAGGGAGAATGCAGGCAACACACCCTTAACCCAGGTGCACAAGAGCTGAGAAGTTTTTTTTCCAGGAAAATCCTTGAGTGGAAGCTTATAATATAAGCTCAGGGTACAAGCAATGTTTATCTGCCCAAATATTTAATGGCTTCTTAGCAGCCATGTATCTGGATAAGGTTTGTCTTTAGAGAAGAAGGTTTCAAGCTACTCAGGTTCATCCCAATCACCATTAGAGAGGGAGAGAGAAAAGGGCTTTTGGGGAGATAAGCTGGTATGACCTTTTGTCTACACACTCAGTTCTCTCCACTTGTGATCACCTCAAATGGGTTTTTGAAATGCTACAAAAATGTGCACTCTCTACTTACATCTTGTGCTTATACTTGGCAAGATCTAGTCATCTTTCTACAGAGGTGGCAATGACTCCATTACTGTGTCTTTTCATTTATCTCTTATCAAACAAAATGCAACATTCGAAAATCTAGAATTTTTTTATGCACAGTGACAAAATCTTATGTTTGATAATATATTGTACAGGTTCTCCAAATGTTCCTAATTTCAGTATATTTCACATTTTATCTTGGCCATAACTTAGTTCTCACTGAGGCTGCAATCCTATACACATTCAATCAATTATTGATTGATTGATTGATTTACTTGTGAGCGCAATCCTAACATGGAGTTAGGCCAGCACAGTTAGGTCAGCAAAGTTTGGCTGGCACAAAGGCCACCATAAAGCACGCTTGGACCACTCTTGGAGTCAGGGAAGATGGCCCATGTCTGTGTGCTGGCTTCTCTGACGTTAAAAGTGGTCCAAACTGAAAGTGGTCCAGTTAGTGGTCCTAACTGTGCTGGCCTAACTCCAGATTAGGATTGCATTCTAAGTCTCATCGAACTCTGTGGAGGTTACCTCTGACTAGACATGCATAGGATTGTGCTGTGAGTAGGGGTGTTTATTTTTGTTTTAAAAGTGCATAAAATGCTGCCTTTTTGCTGGGAAAATATCAGAATATAAACAAAAAACACTGTATTTTCATGTTGGAAGAGATTTTCCAAAAATGTAAATAGATTACTTTTCCAATTAGAAATAATACAGTGGTTGCATCTGCTGACATCCTATTACCAATAGCACCTACCCAATAAGTTTTAAAAGCATTTGAAATTACAAAAATTGAGAATTTGGAATGAGACTAAAAACACATAACACCGCTTTCAGCCTTTCAAATAACAAAACCTGTGAAAAAATAACACCATTTGCAAACACCTCTAGCTGTGAGATAGAAAACCTGTTTCTTCAGAGTGCCGTTAGGGGCTAAATATTCTTCCATACAAAATAACCCCCATCCAGATAGAAAGGAGGTAGCAAGGATTCTAGTCTACCTTTTGCCTTGAGATACTAATCTTTTCTTTTCAGCAGTTTTGGGGGTGTGGGCTTGGAAGAGCATCCAGTCATCTGATCCATTCCCTGCAATCTGGCGTCCACTACAGATTGAAGATTCAATAAGAATGAAGTCTAAATCAGACAATACAAATGTCATATTATTATGGTGCATGGTATTTAATTGTCTGCAATCAACATGCATAAAGTGCATAAAGTTGCCCTTTTATATACCATATTATGCATTCAAGTACTGTTCCTTAAGGTGCTAGACGTGTGTACTTACTCTTCAATAGGAGGTGTGTCACTTCTTCCCACCTGCAAAACCTTTTCCGTTTTGCAATCCATTTTGCTAGTGTGCTGTTTAGGCGGATGCTGCAACTATGACACAGGACTATGCTATTGACTCCAAAAACTTACGAACATCCTTAGGAGCCATGTGGAAGTGCCTGTGGAGGCCAGAGCAATGTTGCTGCTCCAGGTAACATGCTAGTGGCGTCTGAGAGAGTAGACTTCTATGAGGCAGAGATGGCGTTGAATTACAGTGCTTATTTGCATTTTGCTCTTAAGGTCATGGCCAGTGTAACTGTGGAAGGTGCGACTGTAAAGCAGGATGGACCGGAAAGAAATGTGAGCATCCGTACTCTTGCCTGATGTCTGCAGAAGAGAGTACAAGAAAATGTCAAGGAAGCTCACACTTACCTTGCTCTGGAAGAGGTAAGTGGCATTTTTATTTTTTATTTTTCAGGATGATTACAACTCAACTGAACTGCTACTTGGAATGGGGGGCAATTTAGTTTCACTGAGGGCATAAAGTGGTTTATACTTAAATATTGTGTTTTAGGCAATTCAATCAAAGGGCAGTTTTCAGGACTGCAAGCCACTCAGTAAAGCACTAAACTGGAAATGTAGGAAGCAGGATCAGAAAAAGTTTGCAGAACATTTCTGAGCAATCCAGGGAGGCAGAGCGCTAAGTTTGGCAAGGAGCCTTACCTAGCTGTGTAAATTGCCCCTCTCCCTTGCTTTCATAGCCAGTAAGTAATCCATGAGGATTGGATACAATGGTGAAGAAGAAGAGTGATTTGCACAGCAAGGTAAGACTCCTTGCAAAATGTAGTGCTTCGCCCCCCCCCTCGGGACACTACTGGAGCAACTCAATAGCTGGGGCCATCTCACTCGGACCTGTCATTTAGCACAGCAGAATCAGCATCATCCCGTGTGGGTGTCAATGTATTGAATCAGTGATCCTAAAACTGCCCATGTTTGTTCTGTGATTCAGATCATGTTTTCATACCATTTCACAAGTACAGGTAGTACTCCAGTGTTTTTGAGGATGAAGGAAAGAGGTTTATATTCGGAAGTATCTGATTATTATTTTTTTCCCATCCCCGTTTTATAACAAAGGTACACCATGTGTGAGTCACATTTGCCTAATACATGCCATGGACAGATAATGCTGGTGTTTTCTTTTGTGCCATATATGGTTGGCAGTTGCACCTTTCCTATTCAGGTGCAAAATAAAACCTCTTGAGTGGGCCAGCAAGCAAGAATTAAAAGAATTAAAAATAACTTCTTGGGCTGTAGGTTCATTAAGTAGATTGGCTAGTTGACTTCCCCACCAAGCTCATTCAGATTATTCAGTTTGCCATTATGAGGAGCGCAAGGAGTTATTTGTAGGCACACAGACCAATCCTGCATAACCTTTGTTGTGCCGATGCAATGGGGCATGCACTGCAGTCTGTGGGGGAGTTTCAGGCCCCGGCAGTCTCCTCCAGGTGAAGAAAGGTTTATTCCCTTGCTTGGGGGTAAGCCTTTGCTGCAGTGTTAGGTCTACTTAGCTGTGCTAACTACATTGCTAGTGTAAGTGCAAGTGGACCTGGGAAGGTGGATCAAGGCCAGGAAGATAGGATATTGGTGGTGCCTCTGCTGCTGATACTGCACCCTTCTTGGCCTCAATTTGCTCTGTCTCCTCCCTGATCCATCCACCCACTGCCCCACTGCTGTCTGACGTATCTTGCTAGGTTTGACGGTGGGCTTCCCATGCTGCCGTTATTTGCAAAAACACTCCTAAAATGGCCACCAACTGCACGCACCATTTTATGACAGCAAAACTGAATCCACTATTGTAAATGCTTCCATGTGACAATTTAGTTGTGACCAAGGCCCATTAAAAGCAATGGAGTGTAATGAAGGGCCCTGTCCTATCCAACCTTCCAGCACCATCCATCCCCCACCCAAGAAGACCCTGGTCCTCCTTTTTTTCCCCACCCACAGTCCACCCACACTCAGACGTCCGAGTGAGATGACCCCAGCTATTGAGTTGCTCCAGTAGTGTCCCTGGGGGGGGCATAGCACTAGGCTTTGCAAGGAGTCTTACCTTGCTGTGCAAATCACTCCTCTTCTGCTGCCTTACTGGCTGTGGGGGCTCCAAGGAAACCGTGATTGCCTGGCCACCCAAGCTGAGTGTTTGCAGTGGTGGCCTGGCTGTGCAGAATGGCATGCTGCATTTTTGAATGTCACAAACCCAAATTCTGGTGGTATAGGCAGTGGGCCCTATTTGTTTATATCACATTTTTATACCATCCTTCCTCCAAGGAGCTCAGGGTGAGATATACATTTCCTCCTCTCCTTTTGTCCTCCCAACGACCCTGTGAGGTAGGTGAGGCTGAGAGTGAGTGACTGGTCCAAAGTCATCCAGGAAGCTTCCAGGCTGCCTGGTCATTTGAATCTGGATCTTCCAGGTCTAAGTCTATTCCCCGAACCAGGATTGAGCCATATAATCCCACTGAATTTAATGGAACTTAAATCAGTCACATCTAATTTGTATTAGGGTGCAATCCTAACCCGGAGTGTGACCGCCTAACTCCAGGTTAGGATTATGCCCTTATTGAATTAATTGGTGGTTAGTCATGACTAACTTTCTTGGGACACAACCAGTGGTGTCATTTAAATGATTTAGGAACAGGAACTCACTTTTGATTGGCACTTGTCGGGAACCCGGAACCAGCCATGGAGCCCGTTAGGATCCAGAACGCCCATTCTGGTCCGTTCCCCCTGAATGACATCACTGGACACAACCCATTGACCTTCATGTTGTGTTGTATATTTACCTGGTGGATTTCTAAAGGTACAGTAGTAGAAAAGAGATTGTGGCTCTTATATTTTTAGACTCTTGCACTGAAAATACTGATGACTGTTATGAAGTCTGCCACACCTTTGGCAAATATGCCACACATTCACCTGTCATGGGGAAAGTAGGGTTTGGGGTGAAAATATATTTTATAGAAGTGGAAATACCTTAGAGAATGGAGATTTATTTGCAGAATGTAGTCCATGTGGCAAAGAGAAGATTGAATGTAACAGCTAGGTGACGCTCCTTTGAAAAGAAATTAAATGTAATTCCTGGGAATGGAGCTTGGAAGGAAGTTACAGGGTTAAGAAGATGAGCCCTGGGTCTGTGAATTGGATGTAATAGCAATTAATACAAGGAGTCCTTGTGTAGTCAAGGACACAGGAGGAATGAGTTAGTTTGGTGAGGTGCGGAAGAGCTACATGCAGAATAGCCTGATTGATCTGAGCAGGGCACCATGAGTCTGCAGAATTGCCAGGGGTTGATTGGATCAGGACCTTGTGGGTGAGTGGGAGTGTCTGCTTCTTCAAGATAAACCAACAAGTCTTAGACTTGCCTAGAAAGGTTTGTTATTTTACGGTTTCAGCTGTTATGTATATTTTGAATGTTTGAGTCCAGCCCTTGACCAGCCCAGCTGATCAAGGGCTGGACTCGAAACATTCAAGATGTATGTAACAGTTGGGAAATGTTGAGAAATCTGTTACTGGTGGTTTACCTGAGGGAAGGAGAGATCATTTCCAGGCAGGGAGGGCGGAAAGCTCAGCTGTCTTGGCGGGAGGGGAGTGGTCGCAAGGTCACAGGCCAGAACATTTGTACCATTGTCATATTTGTGTTGTATATATTTTCTGCAAAATAGCATTCTCATGATGAATTGTTACCTGTTCATGGGAAATCATCTGCATTCATGTGTGTTTGAATTCTTATGTGTGTCCAAACTTCCTTTGTAATCTCAGAAAATCATTCAATGTAACATTTTGCACTATGACTTGCATGATTTCAAGAATTTTACATTCTTTGTTCCTCCCATGAGTCTTTTTGAGGCTGCAATTGTATGCACAACTTACCCAGCAGTACAACCCCCTGCATTTCTTATTGATCACTAGATTTATAGAAATCTGTTGTTTTGGTCTAAGAAAATTAGTTGTTGAAATCTTCTGAAAGATTATGTAAGTAGCTAGTATTTTCCCCGTAACATGGCTTTGTGTGGGTTATATTAGATTGAGACAACCTTATTTTTGGTATTCAGTCTCATGTGTATAGTGGAAACAAAAGCAAAGCACATTGGGGACAGATTTAAAAAATAGTCGGGAGGGAAACCGATGTTGTTCATCTCTATAAAATTGTGAGTGAAGTGTTTTTTAAACTCACAGATGGAATGGAAAAATGAATCGGTGAGATTCTTTGCAGGAATTGTATAAAGTTACAATTGAATATTTCAATTGTGCCAAAGAATTTTTCTTCTACTCAAGTAGAAGCTGCTCTTGAACTATTGCATCTGACCTTTTATGTCATTTAATTTGGGACGGGCTCTTTCACTAATATTGTCTACAATGGGCAGAAGTCAAGCCGAGGTTATAGAGTGTTTGCCAAGCATTTCTCTGCCACTTCCACATTTGCTTGTATATTCTTTGCCTCCAGCTTCTTGTCTCCTGCAGGAACTAAAAATTAGGAGCTGGTTTTCATCAAGTTTTTATTTTCTTTCTAACAAATCACTTGAGTCCCTGTCAGAATTATCAGTGTTATCTGTTTTATGGTTCCTGGGGAATCTCTCGGTCTGTACCTGCAATAAGATGTCTGTTGATTAAAATATGTCCTTTGTGAATTGGGTTAGCTGTAAAAATGCCCTTCTTTGTAACTTAGAGCGCACTCCTTACCCCATGCTGGAATAGGCAGGCCAAGTGGCCTGCCCCCTATCCTGCAAGGGGTTGGGGCAGGCTGCAGCACAACTGGGGCAAGGGGAATCTATCCCTGGGTAGATGCAGCAGTGGCCCAAATGGAGCTATTTGGATCTGTGCCCTTGAAATTGACAGCGCAAATTTGAGCAAACCAGATTGGGGCAAGGCTGCCTGGGACGGACGTTAGGATCCTGCCCAACCACCGTCCTCCCAGTCTGGTCCACCCACAGGCCTGGGGCAGGGAACATATTGTTTATTATCCCTGAGAATAATAGTTGGGTGTGTTTCAGGATAAAGATTAGCCATACCTTAAAAGTTAGAAAAAGTTATTAAAAAATACCTTATTGTATTATGAACAAAATAGCCTGCATAAATAAACCTGACATCAAAATTATCTGTTTCCTGTGTCAAAAAAGCTATTTTCCAAATACCGTTTTTCCCAAATGTCATGAGTACGAGATAAGCAAAGGAGGTTTCAGTTTAATGTCTGTGTTATTATTTGGAGATTAATTCTTTCCCAGGAATGTGAAGTGCCATAAAGTGGAGAGGTGGAAGCTGTAATACGTGCTGCAGCACAGTTTCCTCAAGCTACATAAAAAACACATTGTTTAGCTCAGGAACTCTTACCTGATAAGAGCATAACATTTTCAGTTGGTGTAGCATTAAATTAATGTTGTCATAAGAACATAAGAACATAAGAAGAGCCCTGCTGGATCAGGCCAAAGGCCCATCTAGTTCAGCTTCCTGTATCTCACAGCAGCACACCAGGTGCCCCAGGGAGGCATGAGACAACAAGATGCTTGCATCCAGTTGCCACTCCCTTGCACCCGGTAATCTGAAGTAGCCTACTACTAATGTAAGGAGGTTGGACAATCCATCATTGCCTATAGCCCCCGATGGACTTTTCTTCCAGAAATCCATCCAAACCCCTCTTAAAGGCATCTAGACCAGATGCCATCACCACCTCCTGTGACAAAGAGTTCCACAGATTAAAAAAGTACTTCCTTTTTATCTGTTTTAACTCTCCCAACCCTCAGTTTTAGCGGATGCCCCCTGGTTCTGGCCATCAGTCTTCATGCCCCCTGTACATCAGTCTTCTTCATTGTCATAGCACAGTGGATGAAGAAAGCTGTTAATGACATCACTTCATGTGGGTCCTGACACAAGTGCCATTCTAAAAAGTAGGACCTGGTCTAAAATGTTTGAATACCACTGCCTTTCACCATTGTAAAGAAGAGAGAATTTTGACAGTGGCAGCTCAACATAGAAGGGTTTTAAAAGCTGCACATGCCAGGATACCCTCTTCTATAAAATGGTTAAAAGCAGTGGTTCCCAAACTTTTTCAACTGGTGGCTCCCTTGACCTACTGGGCCATTGGCCATAGCTCCTCATTAGGGATACAATCCTATACATTGTACAAGGTGGCAGGTTTGTCACAAGGATTCCACGGCTCCACTGGCTGGCTTCTGCAGCTCCCCTGGGAGCCACAGCTCACAGTTTGGGACCCACTGTCTAAAAGGATAGGCATGGTGTCCTCCATTGTATTTGGTCACTCTGAGCAGGCTGGATGTCTCCTCAAATTAAGGGGACAGTTGACCCCTTACCAGGAATAAACACCCAAGCTGTTCACAAGAACATAAGAGCCCCACTGGATCAGGCCAAAGGCCCATCTAGTCCAGTTTCCTGTTTCTCACAGTGGCCCATCAGGTGCCTAAGGGAGCTCAGTAGACAACAAGATGCTTGCATCCTGTTGCCACTCCCTTGCACCTGGCATTCTGAAGTAGCCTACTATTAACGTAAGGAGGTTGCCCAACCCATCATGGCCTATAGCCCATGATGGACTTTTCTTCCAAAAATCAGTCCAGTCCCCTTTTAAAGGCATCTAGGCCAGATGCCATCACCACCTCCTGTAGCAAGGAGTTCCATAGCTTAATTACCCGCTGGGTAAAAAAGTATTTCCTTTTATCTGTTTTAACTTTCCCAACACTCAACTTCAGTGGATGCCTCCTGGTTCTGGTATTGTGAGAGAGGGAAAAGAACATCCCTCTATTGACTCTATCCCTCCTGTGCATAATTTTATATGTCTCAATCATGTCCCCCCTCAGGCGCCTTTTTTCCAGACTGAAGAGCCCCAAACGCTGCAGTCTTTCTTCGTAAGGGAGGTGCCCCAGCCCCGTAATCATTTTCGTCACTCTCTTCTGCAACTTTTCCAGCTCCACTACGTCCTTTTTGAGGTGTGGTGACCAGAACTGTATACAATACTCTAGATGTGGCCTTACCATTGATTTGTACAATGGTATAATAATTTTGGCTGTTTTGTTCTCAACCCCTTTTTTAATTACCCCACGCATGGAATTGGCCTTCTTAATTGCTGTCGCACACTGCGTTGACACCTTCATCGAGTTGTCCACTAGCACCCCAAGATCTCTCTTGTGTCACAGACAGCTCAGAACCCATTAGCATATAGGTGAAGTTTTGGTTTTTTGCCCCAAGGTGCATCACTTTACACTTGTCTATGTTGAAACGCATCTGCCATTTGGCTGCCCATTCCCCCAACTTGGAGAGGTCCTTCTGGAGCTCTTCACAATCTCTTCTGGTTTTCACCACCTGGAAAAGTTTTGTGTCCTCTGCAAACTTGGCCATCTCGCTACTTATGCCCGTCTCCATGTCATTTATGAACAAGTTGAAAAGCACAGGCCTCAAAGACAGATCCCTGGGGCACTCCGCTTTTCACCTCTCTCCATTGTGAAAATTGCCCATTGACCCCCACTCTCTGTTTCCTGGCCCTCAACCAATTCTGAATCCATAAGAGGACCTGCCATCTGATTCCCTGACTGTGAAGTTTCCTCAGCAGCCTTAGGTGGGGAACTGTGTCAAACGCCTTCTGAAAATCCAGATATATGATATCCACAGGTTCACCCACATCCACGTGCCTATTGACCTTTTCAAAGAATTCCAAAAGGTTCGTGAGGCAAGACTTACCCTTACAGAAGCCATGCTTCAGCAGTACTTGGGCGGTATCTGCCCAAGGTCTTCTGCCATGAAGATGGATGCAAAGAATTCATTTAATTTCTACAATCTCCAAGTCCCACTTTTATCAGCTCTCTCCCTCCCTCACTGTCCAGCAGGCCGACCGCCTCTCTGGCAGGTTTCCTGATTCTAACATATTTGAAGAAGCTTTAATTGTTCCCCTTTATGTTTCTGGCCATGCCTTCCTTGATGTCTTTCTTGGCCTCCCATATCACCCTCTTACATGTCTTTTGCCAAAGTTTATGTTCTTTTTTATTCTCCTCATTTGGGCAAGACTTCCATTTACGGAAGGAAACTTCCTTGCTCTTTACGGCCTCTCTCGCTCTCAGCCACGCAGGCACCCTCCTGGACCTAGTTAAGTCGAGCCCTTCTTTCTTTGTGGTATACATTTCTGCTGGGCCTCTACCACTGTTATTTTAAACAGCCTCCACGCAACCTGGAGGGACTGGACTCTTTTTACCTTCCCTTTCAATTTCTTTCTAACTAGCCTCCTCATTTGAGAGAAATCTGCCCTTTGAAAGTCAAGGGTTCTTGTGTCAGATTTGCTCTGCCCTCTTTCCTGGAGATGCATGGCAAAACCAATCGCAGCATGGTCACTGTTCCCCAATGGCTCAGTAACATGGACATTCCTAACTAGGTCCCGAGTACCACTCAATATTAAATCCAGAGTTGCCTGTCCTCTGGTGGGTTCCATGACTAGCTGCTCTAAGGCACAGTCATTCAGCATATCAAGGAATCCGGTCTCTCTTTCTTGAGCAGAACACCAGTTTACCCAGTCGATATGAGGATAATCGAAGACCCCATGATTACAACCCTGTCTTTCTTGGTCATCCCCCTGATTTGTTTCCTCATTTCAAGGTCCCCTTCAAGTTTTTGATCCGGAGGATGATAGCACTCCCCCACTATTATATTGGTCTTTTGACCTGGGAGTTTAACTCACAATTACTCTATGGTGGAGTCAGGCCCACCTTCAATTTCTATTCTATCCCTTCTCTGACATAGATGGCCACCCCACCGCCAACTCGTCCTTCCCTGTCCCTCATGTAGAGTTTATAGCCTGGGATTGCGGTATCCCACTGGTTCTCTGCATTCCACCAGGTTTCCTTTATGCCCACTATATCAACGTTTTCCCTAGCCACCAAACATTCCAGTCCCCCCATCTTTGCTCGGATACTTCAGGCATTTGCATAATAACACCTATACAGGGGGTTCCCTAAGTAGGGACCCTTATTTGATCCATTCACCTTGCCTCTTTTTCTACTAGACCAACTGTCACTTATACTCCCACTTGCAGTCCTATTTTGATCAATGTGGCTTCTTGCGTCTGCGCCAGCTATTTAGCCGATACAGACTTAACTCAAGAAGCCCCATGTTGAGCTCAAAAGCCTGATCTACTTCCTGGGAACAGGCTGTTTCTGACTCTAGCTGCCTCTGAATTTACATTTTCCCACAGGGCTCTCTCTAATTTATAAATTTCTTCTTCTTCTTCTTCTTCTTCTTCTTCTTCTTCTTCTTCTTCTT
>JAJKFI010038458.1:14158-34710 GCA_029204185.1 Lerista edwardsae | reverse complement strand
TCTTCTTCTTCTTCTTCTTCTTCTTCTTCTTCTTCTTCTTCTTCTTCATCACCATCACCATCACCATCACCATCACCATCATAAATTTGCACCCCAACTGCTGGAAGATTAACAGGTCAAACACGTTGTTGTTTTAATGTGTTTCACTGTGATTACATAGTATTATGTTGTTCCCTGTAAGCCGCTTTGGGCATTTGCTTTGGCATGGGAAAGGTGGGGTATAAATTCTTCAAATAAATAAAATAAATAAACAAAAACAGGTAAGAAATGCACAAAAAGAAACAGGGAACACAGGAAAATACAAGGAAGCATCACAGGTGTATTTTAGTGTGATTGCATAGGATTTTACATTGAAGGTGCATTCCTAACCTACTTTCCAGCCCTGGGGAAAGTTGCAATGCAGTAAACATTCCTTTACCTTGAGGAGGCCTCTGTGACTTCCCCCCCAACTGCAGGATGCAGCACACGCCCCATTAGCACAGTTATGCCAGTGCTGGAAAGTGGGTTAGGATTGTAACCTAAGTTAATGCCTTCTGTTAGCAGTTTTCCAAAGTGATATGGCTGGGGTTTTTTTCTTTTTCAAAAATTACAGCAGTACTTTACAAAAGTGGATATTTGCAAGTCTCACACTTGGTGCCAGGCTGAACTGTTTTGGGAATATTTTCCCATCATGAAATTGCTGTAATTATCATAATTGTCATTACCTAATCAAAGAATGATGACACTAATGTGTGTGAGACTTTCCCTGAATCCTTTGTGTAGGTTGGCTTTCCTGTTTGATTGGAATATTGAGTGGAACAGAGCCCAAGAGTACATCAGCAGCTTTGATGGATGGCAAGTCTCTCCAGAACCTGGAAAAGGATGCTGAAAAGAATACTAAGGAAACCCAGGATACACTCTAGTGTATTTTAGGCAGTATGTGGACTGCAGTGATCTCTCGTGGAGTGAGGTAGTGACGAACGGGACCGCGATTGCACCCATGGCAAGGGCGATGAAACTGCACCCCTGGCACGACGCGTTGCCCCTGTGTGTCAGCCTGCCACGCCTCCCTGCGCCCAGAATCACTCCATTTTGGAGCAAAACAAGCGCAGGGGTGGGCGGGCGGGCCAAAAAGCACACCAGCTCCTCTGCGCAATGCTGCCTCACCACTGCCGGCACCCATGGCTGCCACCACCCCTGGCAACAACCTCCCTCCGCCCCTGGAGTCAGGTTCAGATCTGGGGATGCAATAAACTCTCTCTCTCTCTCTCTCTCTCTTTGTGTGTGTGTGTGTGTGTGTGTGTGTGCGCGCGCGTGCGTGCGTGCACCACTTAAGCTCAGTCTCTGAAACATATTCTCTCCCCCACCCCCACCCTCCAGTAATAAATAAGCTCACTTCCCTCCTTCAGAAATAAATTTTAAAAACTCACCTCTTCCTCCACTCACAGCTAGGCAGAGTTCAGTGACAGGCCCCTAGAGTGCTAAGAGAGACTGCCTCTGGAAAATGGGCTCTCCTGGTGCTTAGAGAGCCTGCCCACTGCACAGGCTCCCTGATTTTTTTTTTTTAAACAGAAGGGAGGCAACTCTTCCTGCTACTCCCCACCCCAAGCTTGCTAATGCCTGTGTCCTGCTGGTTTTTGATAGGAAGCCAGATACCCTGTTTTGTTTTGTTTGTTTGGAAGTCTGATTGCAACTATACTGCTGGAGGCAACTCTTCCTGCTGCCTCTCCAGAGATTGCTGACACAGGCACCCTGCCGTTCTGTTCCCATTGGAAGCCGGTCCAGATAATAGTGACTCAGCTGCTGGCTGCTTCCCTGTGTATTGTAATGGGTGTGGATACTCTGCTTAATCCACTTACTCTGCTTGAGAAGAAAGGAGCAAAGTGGAAAGGCAAGGAACATTTAATGTGTTGGGTCCTTGGTCTTTTTTTTTTTTTTTTAACTTGTTGGATCTGGTGAGTCTTTTCCTCCACTGACTGCATGTAACAGGTGGATTGTAGTTCTTCCAGCTTAGAGATAGCACAGAGGCATTTGGAGGCTTGCAGGTTGTGTGCAATGATATGGAAGCCACTACGACAGAGATGTGTCCATGCCATGGCCAGAGACATTTGAAGTATAGAAGGCATGTGGGCATGGCCAGCTATGTGGTGCTTCCCACTTCAGAGCATCCCACCCTGTGATGGATCCCAGACCATAAGAAAACATGAAACAGAGGGATGGTGCTATTTTCTCTGGCCCCTATAGGTCAGGCAGATTAAGTAATTTTTTTTAAAAAAATGATAACAATGGTGGCTCAAATACTTAAAACAACCTCGTATATAAATGTTGTCATCACTGAACTTATATAACGCTATCTACTGATGAAAAAGGAAAATCTTGAAAATGGTTGGCAGCTAGAAAGAGATGCTAAAATGCAAAATAATTATTTCCCTTGCTTTTACACTTACAGTGCAATCTAAGGCCCCTGATGGGCCGACGCAAGTCCACTGTGTCGTACTAGTGCAAGTGGCACTGGCCAATGCAGGCAGCAGTGGTGGCCCAAGTGCTCCAAGGATAGTGGCAGGGAAGGAGCTGCCACACTGGCCAAGTTCAGCCAGTGCGAGAACTTTTCTGGGAAGGGGGAAGGTGGGAGGGTGGAGGGTGGAACAGGGCAGAGGGAGGGCGGTCCCAAGGGTGGGGCAGCCTGGGGAAGGGGGAGAAGCCAGGATCTGGCACTTACGTGCGGCCCCAGTCTGAGCCACTGCAGGGCCCTCAGAATTGCAGATCCAAGGAACCCCATCAGCCCAGCTGGAGTTTATCAGATTGCTTGCTCCTGTGCAAGTTAGCATTGTGTCCTTCGAGTAATTAGAAATGGAACAAAAATGTTTAAAAATGGAATGTAGATTATTCCATTTATTTGGTGACATTTCAGGTATATGCATGTACAAACACATTAACTTTAGCAGCACACCTCATTTTTCTTTGTTAATATCACTCTCTAATGAGCTGCCTTATATGGCTAGGAGCCAAAGTCAACCCAAATGCTTCCAGTTTACAGCAGCGGCTCTTTGTGCTTCTAGTCAGGACCAGCCCATCTGTGAGGCTGATAGAGACCATCACCACCGACAGCAACCACCTCCATGTAGCCACTCGTTTTCACTTCTCCGTTGCAGCATTTTAAAAGGAAGAAGGGGGCAGACTGGAATAGGAAATGTGGAGGAGTGGAGAATGGTGGGCTACAGCAGCAGTCTCTAAACCCTGGACCACTGTGTGCAGGGAAAGCCTTCCCCATCCTGAGTGGTGCGGATTGTTCTGTTGTGCAGCCGCTCCATTTTCTAACCGATCAACTGTCAGGGACACTCTAGACATTTGCATCGATGCCTGCTGTCCTGCTGCACAGCCTTCTGGGATTCCCAGGCATAGACACGAATGCCCAGAGCGTCCCTGTCAGCTGATTGGCTGGAAAATGGAGCACATTCTTGACGGAATGATCCGCGTCACTCACAACGGGGAAGTCTTTCCCAAAATGCTGGTTACAGCTTGTGAGCCATAGTTTGGGGGCCCCTGGGCTAGAATGTCAGCCCATCAGAGACACTATCTTTTCCTCCACACTTCCTGTTCTGCTCTGTCACACTCTTCTTTACAGAATCCCGGGAATTGAAGGAGCAGGTGCTGGCACATCACCAATTGGTGGGTGGCAGCTTTTGTCATGCTGCATCTGGTACTGGGAGGACTTGAGCCAGCCTTGCCATTACATAATACTCTGGAGGATCCCTGACTTTCCATAGCAGCTGCGGACCCAGCAACCTCTGAGCATCTTTCTTGATCCAAATTAGGGATTTCTTTGCAACTCATTTGAGTCTTGTGGAAAAAAAAAACTTGTGAGTATTGCCATTAAAAACAATTAGCTTGCAGATTCATAATGCATCAGGACATTTTAAGTTGTTGCACATCATACTGAATTTACAAATCTAATTAAAGACTTGGGGCCCAATCCTAGGCAATGCCAGGCTGCATCCCACGGGCTGGCTATGGACCAGGCAGTGGCATTGAGGTAAGAAATTCTATAAGCCTACTCTGCTGCTCCCTGGTCCCCAATGGGCCTACTTGGATCTATGCCTTTTTCTGGTTTAAGTCTGGTATGTCCAAGGGGTTTGGGGCCTGGTCAGTGGGCATTGGATCTTTGTAGCCACTGCTGCTGCTGAGACCTTCCCCTGACTGTGCCTAGTCTGGTCTGCTCCCTGCCCTGTTCCACCCTTGCCAACTTATTGACCTGGAGTCTGGAGTCTCCTGACACTCATAAATGTTCTCCTGGCATTTGCACCGTCACTCACTCTCTGGAGCTGCTGCCGCCACACCAGTGACCCATGGTGATGATTCAGGGCTTATGAACTGCATCCCGCCTATAGGATTTGGCTTTAAAGCCAAACTGCTTTATTTTTTAATACGTCTAATATTTTTTAATACGGCCCCTTATTTTGAATGCAGTGTCATTCGAATTAAAACCAGGAGTGGTGTCACAAGGGTCGGTGTCACCCAGTATGGAGGGGAGGGGTCAAACAGCATAGGAATGGGGCGAGCAGAATGGGGAGGAGGGCAGTGACAGCCAGAAAAATCTCCGAACCCAGATCTGCCAGGCTTGTAGAGACAGAACCCAGGTCTATGTGCCAGGTAGACTTGGCCTTTCTGTCAGAGTTGGCTTTTTCATCTGTGGAGCCCGGCCTATCCATCTGGGCCCCCTGAATGAGTCTGCCCCCCCCCCCCCGCAGGCAAGGTACTCATGGCTGAGGTTCCTCCTCCACCTCTATCAGCTGCAGCAGAGGTGGCTGTGGAGCCCTTGTCTCCCAGTCTTTTGCTCTGTCTTTTCCTTTCCTCCTTTGGTGTCACCCCCCTGATGGCATCACCTGGTGCAGTCTGCAGCCCCCTCACCCCCTAGCAATGCCACTGAAAATCAGTTTCTGAGATTTAAAGTTAGGTAGTCATCTCTAGTTTTATCATGTTGCAGGTGGTCTATCCTAACCAGCTGGTGTAATGACTAAGGGTCCAATCCTTATTCAATTTTCCAGCACTGATGCATTCATGCCAATGGGGTATGTGCTGCATCCTGCAGTAGGGGAGCAGTTATGCAGACAAGGGAAAGTTTGTTCCCTTACCTCGGGGCTGCATCGGGGCAGGAAAGTTGGTTAATGAGCTGTGAATCAGAACTTTTCTGGTTTGAAAGTTTCCTATGCACTGAATTGGCAAAACAGGCAGGTAATACCCTCTTGGACCCAAGCCCACAGATCCCATATGGGCAGTGGTGTCATTCAAATGATTTAGAAACAGGTACTCACTTTTGATTGGCACTTGTCGGGGTCCACCCACCGGAAGTGACATCATAAGCTGGAAGTGATGTCATTGCAGGAAGTGATGTCATGATAGGAAGTGATGTCATAGCCGGAAGTGATGTCGTGACAGGAAGTCATGACAGGAAGTGAGGTCATCGCAGGAAGTGAGGGGAGGTGGGATACTGGAAAGGGAGAGGACTGTGTGGCTGTTTTGCTTGTGTCCAGGTGGTAAATAGGCTTTTTTTTTCCTTTCTGATTCACTTTGCTAATGGAAAAAAGACTAAGAAATAATGCAACGTATAGCTAAATTATCAGGGAAGCAGCAGGCTCTGGCATCACAGTGACAGCACTTCCAGCCATGACATCACTTCCGATGGGTCCTGGAAAGACCCTAAAACTGGATCCTGGTCCTAAAATGTTTGAGAACCATTGGCTTAGAGGAAAGGTAGGATGCGAATGATAATAGACAATTAGCTGTGGCAAGGACCTTGGAGGTAATCTCGGTCAGTGTCTCTCAACATTTGTCCCCTCCTGTGCCACTTCATGTGATCAGGACGGGGAGGTTCCTATGGACAGCTTTATTGTAGCATAAACTTTCAGCCCATACACTTCATTGGATGCACAAAATGTTATCTCCTGAACTGGGGGCGGGCGGGCAATGATAACGATGACAAATGTTAGCCATAAATGCAAGAGGTACACTTCCATGGAAGAGTTCAATCTGGAAGACCCAGATTCGAATCCTGGCTCAGCCACGAAGTTTCCTAGGTGATTTGGGCCAGTCACATCTCTCTTCCCACCCTACCTCAAAGCGTTACTGTGATGAAAAAAGGGCGGAAGGAACTATGTAATCCACCCTGAGCTCCTTGGAGGGAGGGAGGCATAAAAATGTGAAGGATAAACAAATTCGATCTTCCCAGTTCTGGTGTGCTCATTTTAAACCACTGCAGCGGAGGAGCAAAGCTCTGGCGAGGCTTCAGTCCTCACCCAAAAGCACGAAGCTTGCAGCAACATGCAAATTTCACTGGGATCGCGACCTTCCTTCAGGGAGGTGAAACTGCAGGGAAGGTGAAATTTACCCAGTGCAGCTTTTAGTCCTGCAGCAATGGGGAAAAGTGCACCGGTCTGCCGCGCAGCTCAGGAGACCGAAGCAGCACAGGAGCACCGCGGCAGGAAAAAGGTGGCAACCCGAAGCAGCATCAGCGGCACGGGCACAGGCCAATCCGGAGGCAGGCAGTGTTTGCCTGTCCTGCCCCAGATTTGCCCGGGCCGGGTCCTGATCTCCCTCCGGGGAAGCAGGAGAAGCAGCCGCCCCTCACCTGCGTTGTAGAAGGAGTCCAGTCCAGGGTGTCGGTGTCGCCCACCAGCGCCACAGTGCTGAAGGGCACGGTGGTCAGCCGGGCTCTCAGGACCTCCCTGCAGGCTTTGCGCAGGCACTGGAGCGGCAGCGGGTCGCCCGCGTCCTCGGTGGAGACGTAGACAACGCTGAGCGCGCGGGCCTGGCAGCCTTGGCTCCCCACCGAGACCGGCTTGCTGGGGGTGAGGGCGATGACGTTGGCGTCCTGCCACAGGCTCCCGGCACCGCCGGGCTTGCAGCCGTCCCCGTCCATGCTCAGCGGCCGCCTCACGCCCAGGCAGTCCCCATGGACGAGCGCCACGGCCGCCCTTGCGCTCCCTCTCCCCGCCCGCGTCCGAGGGCTCTGCGGGATGCGCGCACGAGCGCCCAAATCTGGGCAAGTTTGGCCCCACGTGGGCGGCGCAGGCCCCGCCCACCCAAACTTGCCGGCGGGCCCGGCGCTAGACCGGGCAACCACGTGGTCGCGCGATCCAGCGCTGGGAAGGAACTTGCCAGCGGGCCCGGCGCTAGACCACATGGGCAGGCCAGCTTCCAGCGGGCGGGGCCAGCTCACCCAGAAACAGGTACGCGCGTAGTGGCGCGTACCGGTTGATTGACAACACTGCATATGGGGATGATAATACTTTTACTGTACAGGGTGGTAAGAATTGCATCAAGATAATACACACGAAGCACATGGAGCAAAAATGTGCTGTACAAATGCTTAATAAGAATAAATATATTATGATGTTCAGAAAGCTTTTCTTATATATGATAATATTTTTCACTAGTGCTCTTTCAGTAATGCAATCTTCAGCCCGTTATTGGAACCTGTGAAGTATAGCGCGGAGAACCAGGTCTAAGCCATATATTGCGGTTGCTTCATCAGACTTCATCGTCAGCAGTTATTCCTCGTCTTTATTAATTTTTAAGCCTACTTTCATAATAAAGAAAGATGGGAGGGGGTTTCGGCTATTACAAACACCTGGAGAATATCATTAGGAGAAATTTCAGCTTTCATAAATGCTCGGCTAGGTTGTGCTGCTTGATTTAGTACCTGCTGATAACAAGGTAAAAATGCACCTCTCCTGACTTTTCTTCAGAAAGGAAAACTTCATTATACTGCTGGTTTACCTCTGGTCATTCCTTAGCGAAAGAAGAATGGTGTGTACTGTCTGCCTTGGACAATCTTAATATCTTAAACCACCTGGTGCAACTTGAAGCGCAATCCTAAGCTGTGCTGTAATGGCAAGGCTGGCGGGCAATAAGAATTCTGAGAAGACAAGTGTTAACGTATCTTGCCACACACGCTGAGAGGGTACAGGCTGTTTTGTGCAAAGTGCTCCCTTTGTGTGCAAAATGCCTTTTTCTCCATAGTTTCTACCACTACACTTCCCTTAAGTGTGCAGGACATGAGGTTTGGCTCTTGCCCTCTGATCTGAGTTCTGGCAAGGGCTTTCACACTAACAGCCCAATTCTAAGTTGTGCTGGAGCAGGCCGGCCGGCTGGCCTGCACATTATCCAGCACAGCTTGGGAGGCTGCTGGAGCCTCCCTGGCACGAGGGCGCATTTGTGTCCTTGAATCAGGGGAGGCTCCAGCCTCCCCTATGGGTTCCTTGGATTTTGTGGGCACAGGCCTGAGGAAGCTGCCCGGCCTAAATTGGGGCCGCGCGACCTGGGGACAAGGCCTTGGATGCAGCTTAATGGCCATATCCCACACACCCTCCCTGGGGCGGCCTACCCACCCCCCTGCCCAGAACCACCCCTGTGCCAAACCAGTTTGGCTGGCACAGGGGCGGCTCTGCGCCCGCGCTCCCAGGCCAACAATACTGCTAGCATCAGCCTGGGAGCTCTGTGGTTGGCTGTGAAAAATAGTTTGTCTCATATTCTCTGTCGTAGGAAATTGGAAGATACAGAGGAGGAGTTAATTTTCCTCTCTCTGTTGGTCATTTTTCCATTCTCTGTTGTTTCTTATAGCTTTTTTTAATCCCTAGGGCAGCTCTGATATTGGCATATCATTTTACTGATGTTTGGGGCATGACCAACATCTAGAGGTGCTTTGGGATAAGGTGGATGTTGATTCCTCTCCCTCATATGTCTCACTCATGTCTCCAACCTGTTTTGGGCTTTACACTGGCTGTACAGTAGTTTCATCAGCATTGGCGGTACATTGTTGAGGCCTGTGCCAGCCTCTGTAGAATGTCAGTAAAATTGGGTTTATGACAATGGACTGGCATTGTGCTTGCACCCAAGAGTATACACCACATTCTATACTGCCCAGACCACTTAGCTTAATCCTGGGAGTAAGTCCCATTGAAATCAGTGGCGCTTATGAGTAAAACTTGTGTGATTAGTTGATTTAGGGCGCAATCCTAACCTGGCAATAGGCTGGCACAAGTCCTTTGTACTGACCAGGGAGTGTCTCAAATGCACCATAAAACATG
Organism: Lerista edwardsae; assembly: GCA_029204185.1. Classification (NCBI taxonomy): domain Eukaryota; kingdom Metazoa; phylum Chordata; class Lepidosauria; order Squamata; family Scincidae; genus Lerista; species Lerista edwardsae. The sequence goes on along the minus strand of JAJKFI010038458.1, from coordinate 25,645 downwards.
TTTGGACCACACTCGGAGTCAGGGAGGAGAGTGTGCATCTGTGTGCTGGCCTCCTTTACTCTGAGAGTGGTGAAAACATGCTTTGCGGTGCATTTGTGACATTTCTTGGCTGGCACAAGCGACTTGTGCAGACCTAACTCCAGGCTAGGATTGCGCCCACATTTCTTTAACAGGGCGAGAGCCTTAATTTCAACAACCTGTTTCAATAGGAAAGCATGTTTGAACAGCTGCACACCATTAATCTAAGCAAAACAAACCATATAAAGTGATTCTGACTATTCACTTGTGTTGGAAAACGCTTACCAAATCGAGAACTGTCTTGATTTAATTGTTGCGTGTTGTGTGAGTGATCCAGTGACCTCTGCTGTTCATTCATTACCAATTCTAACAGGAAGTGCCATTGATTATCATGTGGTTGATATTTGCAGTGAATAATAATGTGGGTCATCATGTTCTCCTAGCCATGATGGATTGAGTCCCCACACTGACTTACTGACATTAGTGACAGGTGAATAATTTGGAGTGGTGATCTTACAGTAATGTCGCTGCCAAAAATAGAGCTCCTCTTTTTTCCTGAAGATACGGCTGAATAGCTATTGAATTGTCTGTGACCATTGACAGAGCCATGACATTTCATGCTGTCCTCTACAGTTCAACAGGAAAAAGAGAAGAACAAGAAAAATACATATAAAATCATTATTTCTATTGGTTGGAAAATTGGGTGGAAAAAAACCTTCTTTAAGAATTCATGGAGAGGGGGCAAATGGTAGGAAATAGCTGAATACAAAAAGCAGAAGTGCTACAATTAGAAAATAATACATCTTTCTTTGGTGTTTAAAGTGTAGTGTAGTATTTGGTGTTTAAAGAATAGTATTTAAAGTGTAGTAAAGCATAGTAAGACCTCCAGAAAACAGTGATCCATACATTCCTATAGATCAGGGAAGCAGATAGTCAGATAATCCTAAAAATGCTCCAGCATGTAAGAATTTAGGATCACACCATTGAAATCACATATGAAAGTCACATATAAAAGCATAATGTAAGATTCCAAGAATTTTCATGACTACATTGCTTAATAATATGCCATGTTTTTATCCTCCCCCCCCCCCCCGCGCTGGCTCAGAATGTTGCAAATGGGCCATAAGGCATGTTTATGCCAACTTGAGAGCCAGCAGTCCCAGCACAAGGACATCTGGCCTACTAATCCTGACCCCAGTCCCTGTGCTGGCTGGCACAGGTAAGTATGTTCCAGGCTGTGGGTAGTGGGTGGGAGAGGGTGTTGGGAGCATGGTTTGGAGGCAGGAAGAGGGTGTTTCTGGGTAGGGAGGTTAGAATGGGGCAGATCGGAACCAGGAGGAGGGTGGTATTGGTGGAGGCCATATGCCATATCCTATGCCATATTCTAATCCCCTTCCTAGCCCTGCAGGCATTACACCAGGTCTCTTGGATGTGTCTGAATCCAAGAAACCCCATAGAGCAGTCTGGGAGATGACATGGAATAAGGGGAATACCCTGAGCAGCCTCCTAACTTGTGCTGGATACAGAACAGGCCATGCAGATTGATTGTGCTAGCACAGGTTAGGAATGGGCTGCCCGGCTCTTGGGAACAAGTACAATGGTCCCCCACTTTATGATGGTAATCCATTGCAGAGTCACCATTGTATTTTGAAAACAACGTGAACCCAATGTGAAAATGTGCAGTGTGAACCCAATACTGCAGTGTGTTTCGGTAATTCGTTCCAAGACCTTGGAAATGTCTGCCACAAAATGAATATGTAGCCCCTCTTTAAAAGGTGATTTTAAGAGTGCACTCTTTAGGGGCCATGGTTGTCAGTTTACAAACTGTTACAATTATAAAACACAAATTCCAAATTCCAGTGGCATCGGTAGGAGAGTGACGCACTCGTGTGTGTGTATGAACCCATTACTGACCAAATTGGGAAAATCTTGGTATTTTTGAATAATACCATCATGCTATGTATAATTCATGTGCTGGGGCACATCGGTTTGACTCTGTTGGCCCGTTGCTTCGGCGACTACACTGGCTGCCGGTTCTGTTCCGGGCCTAATTCAAGGTGCTAGTTTTGACTTTTAAAGCCCTTTACGGCTCAGGTCCAGGGTATTTGAGGGACCGCCTCCTTCCATATAATCCAACCCGTACTCTTAGATCATCTGAGGGGGGCCCTTTTGACTGTGCCGCCACCAGGAGAAGTGAGAGGGGCGGCGGCCAGGAAGAGGGCTTTCTCGGAGGTGGCCCCCAACTCTGGAACACCCTCCCCTTCAAATTGAGAACTGCTCCCTCTTTGTTAACATTTCGGCGGGGGCTGAAGACCTTTTTATTCCAAAAAGCTTTTAACTGTTGACAGGCTGGTGGCTGGCTGGCTAGTTTGTTACATTTTTATATTTTATTTTATGATCCACTGGGCTTGTTGTTTTTAAATTGTATTGTTTTGTTTTAATTTTGTTTTAGTGTATTGTTTTAATATTGTTTTTAAATTGCTTTTTAATGTTAACTTTTATATTGTATTTTTATATTGTAATGCCGCCTTGGGTGCCTCCGGGCAAAAAGGCGGGATAGAAATCTAATTAATAATAATAATAATAATAATAATAATAATAATAATAATAATTCGATGTGGAATTTACAGCAGAATGCAATGACACAAACGGTGTTGAAATATCTGTATTCTATCAAAGGTTATAGGCAAATAACCAGAAAAGGAAAACACAACTGCTTTATGTGGATTTCCATAACTCAAAAAAGCTGGCCAATGAGGTGTTATTCTGACACAGCAGGGAACCAATAAGGTGTTAGTATGAGTTCTCTCATGTATCAGATATAATACCAGAACTCTTATTTAGTTGTGTATGTGTCATCAAGTTGGCCACTGTTTTTTTGTTGGTTACTGATTTTCTGGTGACCTTTACTGTTCTATAGTAAAACAAATACATAAAGTTAATGAAGGTTACACCAATCATAGTGACTCTGCTATATTAAGGCTGGGCATATGATATTATAATTTATTGTGTAGGGACTGGTATGAGGAGGTTCATCATGGGTGTTATATGCTGATCTCCCGCACTGGATACACAAACCTTAGTGACACCTCCACTGTATCCTTCCCTGTATCCTCCACTTGCATCAGCATTCACATTGGCTGTATCCTTCCCTTCGTACACACAGCTATAATCTTAAAAATGCTGTTGACTGAGATGCTACAAAGTTCTGGTTGGCTTATCTATCACCCATAAGGTCCTGTTGGCAGCAGTCACGAGCCCATCGTAAAGTGAATAACATTGTATTTCACTATGGAGAGTCCATTATAAACTGATTTGATTGTAAAGTGAATCCAGTGTAAAGCGAGGATTCCCTCTATTATTACCATTGGGAGACTGGCACACGGTTTAGAAATCTAAGGCAATGGAACCCTTTAAGGATTGGTCTTGGAGTCATAATTCTGGGAGAAAAAAATATTGTGGGAAGTGGAAAATATTTCAGATTTTGCACATTTTCTCCTTGACAGCTTGCTATAGAAATTGATGCTTTAAAAAAAAATTAAACAGATGGCTGAAGGTTTCCTAAAATGGAAGTCTTACTTTAATTCTGATTTAAGACATGTTTGATTGATACTTTTGAGTTGCTTTTTACAGACTGTATATTCCTGTTTTTTCCTATCTCCAGAAAACATCTTGGAATAACCTCATTTACTATTTATGCAAGATATTATTTACAATATAAACAAAGATATCCTGCAAGACAACAATTTTTCATTGTAGCCACTTATATATTTTTAGATGAATTAGTTTTTTTTCTTTTAAAATGAATATTGAGCTTTCTGAGCAATAAATCTTATTTTTCATTCCAGCAAGTAATTTAATATCTGTAGCTGGCATATCTATTAGCCAGATGTTGAATGCACATGTGCGCTAGATAAAATTTTATATGGTATAAATTGAAGTCACAGAGGAAATAAAGGTTTGGATTTTGCTTTCTCAGAGTGGGAGGTGTGCCTTTAAGGTGCGAACAGGTGCTAGGACATGGTGAACACTTTCTGACTTCCTCCAATCCTACTCCCAGTATCTAAATGTATTGTGCAAATGGATGTAGGTGGCAGATATATTTGTGTGGTTCTACTTTCCCACTGATTGACAGTGCTGGGAAGTTTTCAGTCATGATAGTGCTGTCATGGCACAATACTATATTCTCTTTTTACCTTTGTTTTGTTTGTTTGAGGTATCTCTTTTCTATCATTTGTTAGGGGATCTCTTTGGAGTATCAATTTTTATAAAAGCAAGCCATCCAATATGCTACATCAGAGGTTTTCAAACTGGGGCATCGCGACGCCCGAGCCTGAAAGCCTCTGCTCCTTTTTCTTTACAGGTTGGGCAGTGACACAATCCCCAGGATCACGTCGCTGCCTGGGGCGACAGGGGCTGTGACTGTCACAGTGCTGGGCTTTGGAGGGTGCGGGGAAGCCTCCTCAGGGCTCCCCAAACACGTTTTTCTTCATTACAACGTTTGGGGAGCCCTGCGGAAGTGTCAAACGTTGTAATGAAGAAAAACGTGATTGCAACCCCCTTCTGGGACAGGTAAGGCAATCACAGCACCTGTTGCCCCAGGCAGCAACACGATCCTGGGGATCACATCACTGCCTTTGCACTGCCCCCGCATGCACTTGTAGCCCTGTCCCTCAGAGTTTGAAAACAGCATAACCCAGTCCTAATTTATGATGTTGCTCTTTCTGCAACCTATCATATTCTGCCAGAATGTGTTCTGGCTTTGCTGCTGACCAGCCATGAACTGTTCTAGTTCTACCCAAGAACCAGTGTGAACTGAAGCACTTCTGGATACATATAGTCTCCTATCCATCAGGGGAAGCAGTAGCAATGAACTTACCAGAGCTCTGGCATCTCAAAGTCCATTTCTTTTCCATTTCCTTTTAATGGAGTGTTTTATGAATATTGTAAGTCACCTGTCAACCAATGAGATACAGGTTGATTATTCCTTATCCAGACTATTTCAGATGGGAAGTTTCTGGCTTTTGAATTTTTCTGGATTTTGGAATAATTCCATAAATATACTGAGAAATGCTTCCTCTTTCTCTTTTCATTGTGACCCATTTGGGTGCCTGCTGGCCTCTTTGACATTTTTCAAAAGTGGCACACACCATAGAGCAGAGAACAGAACTTATAGCCTGTATCTGGGAATGAGTAGAAGATCTTTCTACAGAAAGTTTTTAAAAAGTCTTGGACAAAGATGTCTGGATTTCGGAATAGTCTGGATTTCAGATATCCGGATAAGGGATAATCTACCTGTATAAATATACTACAGCCCAATCTTACTTAAACTTCCCTGCTCCAATGCAGTGGCGCTGGTACAGACTACACTGCATCCTGTGGAAATGTTTTGCAGGCAGAAAGTCTCATTGAGATAAAGGAACGTTTGTCCACTTGCCCCAGGGAAACCTCAGCTGTTGCTATGGCTCAACTCAGTCCTGTGACAGCTATATAGCCCAGGAAGAAGGATATGATGTGCACCAGCATCAATGACTCCACTCCATCCTGGTCCAATCTGCCACCCTCCCTTTGCCCCATTACACCCCTCCCTGCCCTTCCCCTGCCTCTGCGCTTACCTGCTCCATCAGGTGCCTCTCCTTGAAGGATCTGGCCTGCTTGTCAGTGCTACTAAGTGTTGCACTGTCACAACTCGATGGGTAGGATTGGACCATTAGATTTGCAAACAGACAAAGCAGTAAATATGCCTCTGCATCAGAGAATGCAGGAAGGAGACAAAGTGCCATTCTAATGCAAAGAAAAACACCAGCAGCTGAATTCGAAAATGATTTGCACAGGTGACTGCCAGAGCTTATTAGCCATGCCCAAAGGGGAGCCTGCAGAGCAGTGTTGCACAGGCAACATTCTTAGCTACAGCCTCAGAATGTTTTTTTTTTTTTTTTGGCAATTACTAAAGAACACTATCAGCCATCTGTGAAGTCACATGCACCTTTGACAGGTGGTGCTTTTCATTGTGTTCCAAACTTCCCAGAGCCACAGCCTGTTTTAAGAGGCACGATACACCTGTACATTTATTACGTGGCTTTTCTGATTCCTAATATGGAGATTGTAGAACACTACGTATCTGGAGTATAGGTATTAGATTGCCTGAAACTGAAACGTGCCTGATTTATAATGCAATGAGCATTCCAATCCTACCTTCCAACCGCTCGTAGCTATAGCAGGAGCCTTCCTGCACATGCTGGTGTATTCCCCTGGACCCACTGAGGCAGGTAATTTCATCGGCAGCCAAACCCCAGCCTCCAACATGGGAACCTTCTTCAAGAGCCCAGCAGGTGAGACAGTAGCTGCATTTTTTCTTCCCAACCAGTGATGACCAATGAACGTGTGCTGCTGCAGTGTCGTTTCATCCCTTCTTGACTTCCATGACAAGTGCAAGGAGAGCAGGACAGAGAGTGACATGGCAGGAGTGTGAAAGGTGATGGGAAAGAAAGAAAGAGGTGAAGCCAGGCAGCAAGCAGAGGAAGTGCCATAACAGACTGAGGAAGATTGGGAGGCTTGGCCAAAGAATCTTTCCAAAACTGGTGAGATTTCCCGTATCTCATAAGACTAGTCCTAACACCTTTTCAGACAGTGCAGGCCTGAGCCCCAAAACCAAATAGCAGCAGTAGCACGGCCACAACCCATCTGAAGTTTGCTTGCCACTCACATCTGGGTCCCAGACCACTTGTTGAAAGACACCTGGCTATACTCTTCATTTCTTCTACCAAACAGATTGTCTTCACACCAGTATTTTCAGTGTGAGAATAAGAACATTGTTGTGCCATATGGAACTCTATTACCTTGAGCGGATCGTTCTCAAAGTGATTTTTTGCACCATCCTGAAGTGAGAGACACAATGTTGTACTTCAGTTGGAAGCCGAGAGACAGTGGCTTGCCTATTGGGTTCAAGTGTGGGAAATCCACAATCAGATCCCTACTTAGCAGTGTATATTTATGCAAGTTAACACCTGTCAGCCTTACTTGCATCATAGGGTCAGTGTGAGTCTAAAATGTATCTTCCTGCATAAGAGTGACGAAGTGAATTTTCACTTTTAATATAACTTTTAAAAAAATTCTGTGAGTGCAGTCTTAGATGCCCAATTTTGAAAAAGTGCGTACGTGTGTTCATTGTCATACTGTTTGTTCAGCAGTGATGATACCTCGGCTAAGCATCGTACTTCCTTGGCTTATGTGTACCACTGTTTGCTGCATTTCGTAAGCACATTAAACCAACATGCACTACAGCTACAAGTCCTGCATGGACTGGGTTGAGCTCTGTTCTTACAATCACAAGCTGTCTTTCAAGAACCTTACAGTCCAGGTGGTCTCCTTCACAGTCCAGCATTTCTCTGGCTGCTCACACCCCCACCCATGGCTTGAGAGGCCATTCCTGTCCTCCACTTTCCTCCACTCTCACTGGGGGATGGTGGTCATCATCTCTGCTTCTCTCACCAGCTGGGAAGACTCATCTCTGTCGACAGCATTTATTGGCAGTTCATGGTTCCTTCCGGCTGACCCGAACTGCCATCCCAGGTGACCTTCAGGCTTCAGAGACGGAAGTTCTTCCACTTGGCCATATCCTCCTGCCCTAATATAGTTTAGAATTGGTGCCCTTTCTCTTATAGTTTACATGTGCTTAGAATACTTATTTGTGGATTGTGTGATTAAAATACAGTCGATTATTACAGTCCTCATTATCCATTAGTGTTAGGTTCCTGGAAATCCTCATGGATAGCGAATTTGCAGATAATGAATAACTGATCCTATGGGATCGATGGTGCAAGGGGTACCTTATCTGCCATTAGAGGAATCCAGCGGAGACCTTCAGGAAGCCAACATATAGTGAAATATAAGGAGCCCCTGAAGGAAGGAGAAGGTGTGGATTGTAGAGAGAGTGGGTTGTAGTTGTGGAGAGAGTGGTGGAAAAAGTGGAGGTTTGCTGACTTATTGGATTGGATTACTGGCTTGACTGACTGATGAACTGGACAACGGATGGGCTTAGTAGACTGGCGTGGTGAACTGATACACGGACTGAATTACTGGCTTGACTGATTGACGAACCAACGACTGAGGGCTATTGGACTGAGGACTGGCGAATATTGGAAGCAACTGCTCTGAAGCTGGAGGAGAAGACCTATAGCCTACAGGCAATCCACTGGGGGGGGGGGGCTACCTCTCTGTTGGTGCTGGAGTCCAGTAGCTGGTATTTATTGCCAGGGCACTAATTAGCCTAAGCAGGCATAGCCTTTAGGGGGGAAGTGTGGAGCAGGGGCTTTGGCAAGACAAGGCCGAATCCTAAGCCCGTCCAGGAGGCTGCGCGGCCCCGATTTGTGCTGCGGTTTCCTCGGAACTGCGCCTTCTGTTTAGCAGGAGCAAACATTAGCAGGAGCTGAAGCCTCCCCTATGGTAAGGGAGCAAACATTCCCTTGCTGCGGGGAGGCCCTAGCCTCCCCAACCCAGCTTCAGATTTGGCGCTGGCCCGTCAGCCTCGCCAGTCCAACGCTGGGTTGATTGCACCCTCACTCTGCGGGAGAGCACATCTTTCTATGCAGAAAGTCCAAAATTCAGTCCATGACATCTTTCAGTAGGGCTAGGAAAGAACCCTCTCTGAAACCCTGGAGAGCTGCTGTTGGTCCATATAGGTGATACTGAACTGTATAGTCTTCCTATGCTCCTCTTTGTGACAGGGCCAAGAAGGGAATTAATTTAGGAAATTAAATAAATATAATTTCCACTCTCACAGCTTTTCAGAAATTCGTGGATATTTTTCCAAACATATCTGATCCACTTCCAGTTTCAGTTTAGACACAGAGTAGATTCTCTGATTATTTCAAGCAAATTGATTATTGCTTTTTCAAAGTTCTTAGTTTGCTTAATTTCTATTGTTTGCTGTGCTGTTTTATTTAGCACTTTGATCATCTAATTTTAGGGGATGTCAGTGTACATAACCCCGCACACATATCCACAAATGACTCATTCACCCATTCCCCGTCTTTTGTTCCCCTAGCTGATTGAAGGATTCAATAAATTATTGTAGTTCATAATGATTGTAAAAGTTAAATACTATTTTTATCTAGTCAGCTATGTTTAAAATACAGCTTGGAGATCTATCATTCTGTCTTGGGCAGAGGATCTAGAAATGCTTGACAACGTATAATCTTTCCTCCTTCACATGTTCATGAAGGAGGCAGATCATGCATGTTGGCACTAACTACATGTTAATTATTAAGTCAAATAGACAAACAGACACTGTTCTGAGAAAAAGGTGTGCTTTCAAAAGAAGAAAAGAAAACTCTAGTCCTGCATGATTCATTCTACTACTGTGGATTATTGCATTGGTTTTGGTTAATTCCCCTCCAGTCATAAATAAACGCAGGGTTTACATTATACTGCTTTTGGAAAGAACTTTTAGGTTTGGAACTTCGGAAAGAAAGGTTAGCATCAAGTTTCAAAGGCTCACACAGTGTTAGAGCTGAACCATAGAAAACTGGTGAGTGGGAGCCACGAAAAACTGAGAACCAGGAATTCATGTCCCGGATGTTTGAGCCCAGTTGGGAGAGAGCCAGTGAAAATGATGATTGCCCACCCTAAAAAGGAAGTATTATGTCACATCCTGTCTACTGAGTAGGGAAATGATGGGGTGGTAGTATTGGGTACCAGTACTGGATACCCTTTACTGCCTAGGGCAGTGGTTCTCAAACATTTTAGCACCCACTTTTTAGAATGAAAATCTGTCTGGGACCCACCGAAAATGATGTTATGGCTGGAAGTGCCATCACTGTGACCCCAAAGTCTGCTGCTTTCCTGAGAATGCAGCAATAAGTTGGGTTATTTCTCAGCCATTTTCCAATAGCAAAGTGAATCAGAAAGAAAAAAAAGAACTATTTACAACATCGATACTAGCAAAACAACCACACACTCCTCTCCCTTTCCAGCATCCTATCTTCTTAGGATTTTCAATATTTTCAATATGGCAGCTCTAGGTGCTTTGCGACCCACCTGAAATTAGCTTGTGACCCACTGGTGGGTCCCAACCCACAGTTTGGGAAACACTGACCTAGTGAGGTGTTCAAATCTGGCCCAACAACACTTGACACTCAGATTGCATATACTGAACACAATTGTTTTTTTCTTCTTCCGATAGTTAGGAAGCATTTTTGTTTTAAAAGATGTTAATTTTGGAACGGCTGTCACTCTGTGGGCGAGTCTACACAGATAATCCAGGTTCAATCTCTGTCATCTCCTGGTAAAACTGGGGCCTAGTAGGACTGAAACTAGTCCTGGCATTGAGATAGTCAGACCCATGATTTCTTTCAGTACTAGGCCTTTCTCTCATAGGGAGTCAAACAGCTCAAGCCTGTGCAAGTCTACTCTGAAGTAAGTCCCATTATTTACAATGAGGCCTTCTCCCAGGAAAAGTGTGCATAGGATTGAAGCTAAATTGACCTGCACTACATGATGCAAATGGCATTTCTGATGTAAATTCATCCATTAAACTCTCCACATCCTTTTGCTGTTTTTAAATGTGTTCTTTGATAATTTTGCCTTTTTATAACTTTGATGCCAGCATTGGTAGGCTAGCTAAATCTGAAGATTTAGATTCCAGTCTTGCATAGTTTCATCAGAATGTTCCCCTTTTTTAAATGGAGAATTACAGAAGCTGTGAGAAACCCCATCACCATTCATAATGGCTCCAGGATAATTTCAGCAGATGAATTAAATATGTCTCCTCCAAATACCACCCAAATTGTTGATTTTTGGAGTCTCTTTAAAATGGGGTTGGCTGGTTGGGGGGCTGGTTGGACTGTTGCTGAAGCCATCGGCGGGCAGGCAGAGCCCATTGGTTTATTTTAAAATACTTCTATACTTCTTTTCCTACGTTGAAAGCTGCGTACAAAGTGGTATAAAAATACTATCTTGTGCAATAAAATACAATTAAAATTAATTTTAATTAAAACATTCAATTTAATTAAAGCCATTAAAAACAGTATATGAATACTGTTGATTGATAGATAAAAGGATGTAAAAACAGCCACAACATGAAAGCAGCCTGTAGGTATGAATTAAAAAGGAGTCCTTTTTTCTCTCTCCTCTGTTTGATCGCCTCCTTTTTCCAGCTACTAGGATTTAGTGGTAAGATTTCAACAGGCATGCCTTATGACTTTTTTTTTATCCCCTTGGTTACCAAACTGTGAGCCGTGGCTCCACGAAGAGCTGTGGAAACCAGCCAGGGGAGCAGTAGAATCCATTCAAAAAATCCACTATACAGTGCATAGAATTTTAGCCCTAATGGGGAGCCACAGCCCACGGCCCAGTAGGTCAAGGAAACCATCAGCTGAAAACGTTTGGAAACCACGGCCCTTGAGTTCAAGGGCGTTTCTAGGGTGTGGCGGGGGTGGCACGAGCCATGGGCGCCATCTTGCGGGGGGG
>JAJKFI010038457.1:14155-34716 GCA_029204185.1 Lerista edwardsae | reverse complement strand
TCTTCTTCTTCTTCTTCTTCTTCTTCTTCTTCTTCTTCTTCTTCTTCATCACCATCACCATCACCATCACCATCACCATCATAAATTTGCACCCCAACTGCTGGAAGATTAACAGGTCAAACACGTTGTTGTTTTAATGTGTTTCACTGTGATTACATAGTATTATGTTGTTCCCTGTAAGCCGCTTTGGGCATTTGCTTTGGCATGGGAAAGGTGGGGTATAAATTCTTCAAATAAATAAAATAAATAAACAAAAACAGGTAAGAAATGCACAAAAAGAAACAGGGAACACAGGAAAATACAAGGAAGCATCACAGGTGTATTTTAGTGTGATTGCATAGGATTTTACATTGAAGGTGCATTCCTAACCTACTTTCCAGCCCTGGGGAAAGTTGCAATGCAGTAAACATTCCTTTACCTTGAGGAGGCCTCTGTGACTTCCCCCCAACTGCAGGATGCAGCACACGCCCCATTAGCACAGTTATGCCAGTGCTGGAAAGTGGGTTAGGATTGTAACCTAAGTTAATGCCTTCTGTTAGCAGTTTTCCAAAGTGATATGGCTGGGGTTTTTTTCTTTTTCAAAAATTACAGCAGTACTTTACAAAAGTGGATATTTGCAAGTCTCACACTTGGTGCCAGGCTGAACTGTTTTGGGAATATTTTCCCATCATGAAATTGCTGTAATTATCATAATTGTCATTACCTAATCAAAGAATGATGACACTAATGTGTGTGAGACTTTCCCTGAATCCTTTGTGTAGGTTGGCTTTCCTGTTTGATTGGAATATTGAGTGGAACAGAGCCCAAGAGTACATCAGCAGCTTTGATGGATGGCAAGTCTCTCCAGAACCTGGAAAAGGATGCTGAAAAGAATACTAAGGAAACCCAGGATACACTCTAGTGTATTTTAGGCAGTATGTGGACTGCAGTGATCTCTCGTGGAGTGAGGTAGTGACGAACGGGACCGCGATTGCACCCATGGCAAGGGCGATGAAACTGCACCCCTGGCACGACGCGTTGCCCCTGTGTGTCAGCCTGCCACGCCTCCCTGCGCCCAGAATCACTCCATTTTGGAGCAAAACAAGCGCAGGGGTGGGCGGGCGGGCCAAAAAGCACACCAGCTCCTCTGCGCAATGCTGCCTCACCACTGCCGGCACCCATGGCTGCCACCACCCCTGGCAACAACCTCCCTCCGCCCCTGGAGTCAGGTTCAGATCTGGGGATGCAATAAACTCTCTCTCTCTCTCTCTCTCTTTGTGTGTGTGTGTGTGTGTGTGTGTGTGCGCGCGCGTGCGTGCGTGCACCACTTAAGCTCAGTCTCTGAAACATATTCTCTCCCCCACCCCCACCCTCCAGTAATAAATAAGCTCACTTCCCTCCTTCAGAAATAAATTTTAAAAACTCACCTCTTCCTCCACTCACAGCTAGGCAGAGTTCAGTGACAGGCCCCTAGAGTGCTAAGAGAGACTGCCTCTGGAAAATGGGCTCTCCTGGTGCTTAGAGAGCCTGCCCACTGCACAGGCTCCCTGATTTTTTTTTTTTAAACAGAAGGGAGGCAACTCTTCCTGCTACTCCCCACCCCAAGCTTGCTAATGCCTGTGTCCTGCTGGTTTTTGATAGGAAGCCAGATACCCTGTTTTGTTTTGTTTGTTTGGAAGTCTGATTGCAACTATACTGCTGGAGGCAACTCTTCCTGCTGCCTCTCCAGAGATTGCTGACACAGGCACCCTGCCGTTCTGTTCCCATTGGAAGCCGGTCCAGATAATAGTGACTCAGCTGCTGGCTGCTTCCCTGTGTATTGTAATGGGTGTGGATACTCTGCTTAATCCACTTACTCTGCTTGAGAAGAAAGGAGCAAAGTGGAAAGGCAAGGAACATTTAATGTGTTGGGTCCTTGGTCTTTTTTTTTTTTTTTTAACTTGTTGGATCTGGTGAGTCTTTTCCTCCACTGACTGCATGTAACAGGTGGATTGTAGTTCTTCCAGCTTAGAGATAGCACAGAGGCATTTGGAGGCTTGCAGGTTGTGTGCAATGATATGGAAGCCACTACGACAGAGATGTGTCCATGCCATGGCCAGAGACATTTGAAGTATAGAAGGCATGTGGGCATGGCCAGCTATGTGGTGCTTCCCACTTCAGAGCATCCCACCCTGTGATGGATCCCAGACCATAAGAAAACATGAAACAGAGGGATGGTGCTATTTTCTCTGGCCCCTATAGGTCAGGCAGATTAAGTAATTTTTTTTTAAAAAATGATAACAATGGTGGCTCAAATACTTAAAACAACCTCGTATATAAATGTTGTCATCACTGAACTTATATAACGCTATCTACTGATGAAAAAGGAAAATCTTGAAAATGGTTGGCAGCTAGAAAGAGATGCTAAAATGCAAAATAATTATTTCCCTTGCTTTTACACTTACAGTGCAATCTAAGGCCCCTGATGGGCCGACGCAAGTCCACTGTGTCGTACTAGTGCAAGTGGCACTGGCCAATGCAGGCAGCAGTGGTGGCCCAAGTGCTCCAAGGATAGTGGCAGGGAAGGAGCTGCCACACTGGCCAAGTTCAGCCAGTGCGAGAACTTTTCTGGGAAGGGGGAAGGTGGGAGGGTGGAGGGTGGAACAGGGCAGAGGGAGGGCGGTCCCAAGGGTGGGGCAGCCTGGGGAAGGGGGAGAAGCCAGGATCTGGCACTTACGTGCGGCCCCAGTCTGAGCCACTGCAGGGCCCTCAGAATTGCAGATCCAAGGAACCCCATCAGCCCAGCTGGAGTTTATCAGATTGCTTGCTCCTGTGCAAGTTAGCATTGTGTCCTTCGAGTAATTAGAAATGGAACAAAAATGTTTAAAAATGGAATGTAGATTATTCCATTTATTTGGTGACATTTCAGGTATATGCATGTACAAACACATTAACTTTAGCAGCACACCTCATTTTTCTTTGTTAATATCACTCTCTAATGAGCTGCCTTATATGGCTAGGAGCCAAAGTCAACCCAAATGCTTCCAGTTTACAGCAGCGGCTCTTTGTGCTTCTAGTCAGGACCAGCCCATCTGTGAGGCTGATAGAGACCATCACCACCGACAGCAACCACCTCCATGTAGCCACTCGTTTTCACTTCTCCGTTGCAGCACTTTAAAAGGAAGAAGGGGGCAGACTGGAATAGGAAATGTGGAGGAGTGGAGAATGGTGGGCTACAGCAGCAGTCTCTAAACCCTGGACCACTGTGTGCAGGGAAAGCCTTCCCCATCCTGAGTGGTGCGGATTGTTCTGTTGTGCAGCCGCTCCATTTTCTAACCGATCAACTGTCAGGGACACTCTAGACATTTGCATCGATGCCTGCTGTCCTGCTGCACAGCCTTCTGGGATTCCCAGGCATAGACACGAATGCCCAGAGCGTCCCTGTCAGCTGATTGGCTGGAAAATGGAGCACATTCTTGACGGAATGATCCGCGTCACTCACAACGGGGAAGTCTTTCCCAAAATGCTGGTTACAGCTTGTGAGCCATAGTTTGGGGGCCCCTGGGCTAGAATGTCAGCCCATCAGAGACACTATCTTTTCCTCCACACTTCCTGTTCTGCTCTGTCACACTCTTCTTTACAGAATCCCGGGAATTGAAGGAGCAGGTGCTGGCACATCACCAATTGGTGGGTGGCAGCTTTTGTCATGCTGCATCTGGTACTGGGAGGACTTGAGCCAGCCTTGCCATTACATAATACTCTGGAGGATCCCTGACTTTCCATAGCAGCTGCGGACCCAGCAACCTCTGAGCATCTTTCTTGATCCAAATTAGGGATTTCTTTGCAACTCATTTGAGTCTTGTGGAAAAAAAAAAACTTGTGAGTATTGCCATTAAAAACAATTAGCTTGCAGATTCATAATGCATCAGGACATTTTAAGTTGTTGCACATCATACTGAATTTACAAATCTAATTAAAGACTTGGGGCCCAATCCTAGGCAATGCCAGGCTGCATCCCACGGGCTGGCTATGGACCAGGCAGTGGCATTGAGGTAAGAAATTCTATAAGCCTACTCTGCTGCTCCCTGGTCCCCAATGGGCCTACTTGGATCTATGCCTTTTTCTGGTTTAAGTCTGGTATGTCCAAGGGGTTTGGGGCCTGGTCAGTGGGCATTGGATCTTTGTAGCCACTGCTGCTGCTGAGACCTTCCCCTGACTGTGCCTAGTCTGGTCTGCTCCCTGCCCTGTTCCACCCTTGCCAACTTATTGACCTGGAGTCTGGAGTCTCCTGACACTCATAAATGTTCTCCTGGCATTTGCACCGTCACTCACTCTCTGGAGCTGCTGCCGCCACACCAGTGACCCATGGTGATGATTCAGGGCTTATGAACTGCATCCCGCCTATAGGATTTGGCTTTAAAGCCAAACTGCTTTATTTTTTAATACGTCTAATATTTTTTAATACGGCCCCTTATTTTGAATGCAGTGTCATTCGAATTAAAACCAGGAGTGGTGTCACAAGGGTCGGTGTCACCCAGTATGGAGGGGAGGGGTCAAACAGCATAGGAATGGGGCGAGCAGAATGGGGAGGAGGGCAGTGACAGCCAGAAAAATCTCCGAACCCAGATCTGCCAGGCTTGTAGAGACAGAACCCAGGTCTATGTGCCAGGTAGACTTGGCCTTTCTGTCAGAGTTGGCTTTTTCATCTGTGGAGCCCGGCCTATCCATCTGGGCCCCCTGAATGAGTCTGCCCCCCCCCCCCCGCAGGCAAGGTACTCATGGCTGAGGTTCCTCCTCCACCTCTATCAGCTGCAGCAGAGGTGGCTGTGGAGCCCTTGTCTCCCAGTCTTTTGCTCTGTCTTTTCCTTTCCTCCTTTGGTGTCACCCCCCTGATGGCATCACCTGGTGCAGTCTGCAGCCCCCTCACCCCCTAGCAATGCCACTGAAAATCAGTTTCTGAGATTTAAAGTTAGGTAGTCATCTCTAGTTTTATCATGTTGCAGGTGGTCTATCCTAACCAGCTGGTGTAATGACTAAGGGTCCAATCCTTATTCAATTTTCCAGCACTGATGCATTCATGCCAATGGGGTATGTGCTGCATCCTGCAGTAGGGGAGCAGTTATGCAGACAAGGGAAAGTTTGTTCCCTTACCTCGGGGCTGCATCGGGGCAGGAAAGTTGGTTAATGAGCTGTGAATCAGAACTTTTCTGGTTTGAAAGTTTCCTATGCACTGAATTGGCAAAACAGGCAGGTAATACCCTCTTGGACCCAAGCCCACAGATCCCATATGGGCAGTGGTGTCATTCAAATGATTTAGAAACAGGTACTCACTTTTGATTGGCACTTGTCGGGGTCCACCCACCGGAAGTGACATCATAAGCTGGAAGTGATGTCATTGCAGGAAGTGATGTCATGATAGGAAGTGATGTCATAGCCGGAAGTGATGTCGTGACAGGAAGTCATGACAGGAAGTGAGGTCATCGCAGGAAGTGAGGGGAGGTGGGATACTGGAAAGGGAGAGGACTGTGTGGCTGTTTTGCTTGTGTCCAGGTGGTAAATAGGCTTTTTTTTTCCTTTCTGATTCACTTTGCTAATGGAAAAAGACTAAGAAATAATGCAACGTATAGCTAAATTATCAGGGAAGCAGCAGGCTCTGGCATCACAGTGACAGCACTTCCAGCCATGACATCACTTCCGATGGGTCCTGGAAAGACCCTAAAACTGGATCCTGGTCCTAAAATGTTTGAGAACCATTGGCTTAGAGGAAAGGTAGGATGCGAATGATAATAGACAATTAGCTGTGGCAAGGACCTTGGAGGTAATCTCGGTCAGTGTCTCTCAACATTTGTCCCCTCCTGTGCCACTTCATGTGATCAGGACGGGGAGGTTCCTATGGACAGCTTTATTGTAGCATAAACTTTCAGCCCATACACTTCATTGGATGCACAAAATGTTATCTCCTGAACTGGGGGCGGGCGGGCAATGATAACGATGACAAATGTTAGCCATAAATGCAAGAGGTACACTTCCATGGAAGAGTTCAATCTGGAAGACCCAGATTCGAATCCTGGCTCAGCCACGAAGTTTCCTAGGTGATTTGGGCCAGTCACATCTCTCTTCCCACCCTACCTCAAAGCGTTACTGTGATGAAAAAAGGGCGGAAGGAACTATGTAATCCACCCTGAGCTCCTTGGAGGGAGGGAGGCATAAAAATGTGAAGGATAAACAAATTCGATCTTCCCAGTTCTGGTGTGCTCATTTTAAACCACTGCAGCGGAGGAGCAAAGCTCTGGCGAGGCTTCAGTCCTCACCCAAAAGCACGAAGCTTGCAGCAACATGCAAATTTCACTGGGATCGCGACCTTCCTTCAGGGAGGTGAAACTGCAGGGAAGGTGAAATTTACCCAGTGCAGCTTTTAGTCCTGCAGCAATGGGGAAAAGTGCACCGGTCTGCCGCGCAGCTCAGGAGACCGAAGCAGCACAGGAGCACCGCGGCAGGAAAAAGGTGGCAACCCGAAGCAGCATCAGCGGCACGGGCACAGGCCAATCCGGAGGCAGGCAGTGTTTGCCTGTCCTGCCCCAGATTTGCCCGGGCCGGGTCCTGATCTCCCTCCGGGGAAGCAGGAGAAGCAGCCGCCCCTCACCTGCGTTGTAGAAGGAGTCCAGTCCAGGGTGTCGGTGTCGCCCACCAGCGCCACAGTGCTGAAGGGCACGGTGGTCAGCCGGGCTCTCAGGACCTCCCTGCAGGCTTTGCGCAGGCACTGGAGCGGCAGCGGGTCGCCCGCGTCCTCGGTGGAGACGTAGACAACGCTGAGCGCGCGGGCCTGGCAGCCTTGGCTCCCCACCGAGACCGGCTTGCTGGGGGTGAGGGCGATGACGTTGGCGTCCTGCCACAGGCTCCCGGCACCGCCGGGCTTGCAGCCGTCCCCGTCCATGCTCAGCGGCCGCCTCACGCCCAGGCAGTCCCCATGGACGAGCGCCACGGCCGCCCTTGCGCTCCCTCTCCCCGCCCGCGTCCGAGGGCTCTGCGGGATGCGCGCACGAGCGCCCAAATCTGGGCAAGTTTGGCCCCACGTGGGCGGCGCAGGCCCCGCCCACCCAAACTTGCCGGCGGGCCCGGCGCTAGACCGGGCAACCACGTGGTCGCGCGATCCAGCGCTGGGAAGGAACTTGCCAGCGGGCCCGGCGCTAGACCACATGGGCAGGCCAGCTTCCAGCGGGCGGGGCCAGCTCACCCAGAAACAGGTACGCGCGTAGTGGCGCGTACCGGTTGATTGACAACACTGCATATGGGGATGATAATACTTTTACTGTACAGGGTGGTAAGAATTGCATCAAGATAATACACACGAAGCACATGGAGCAAAAATGTGCTGTACAAATGCTTAATAAGAATAAATATATTATGATGTTCAGAAAGCTTTTCTTATATATGATAATATTTTTCACTAGTGCTCTTTCAGTAATGCAATCTTCAGCCCGTTATTGGAACCTGTGAAGTATAGCGCGGAGAACCAGGTCTAAGCCATATATTGCGGTTGCTTCATCAGACTTCATCGTCAGCAGTTATTCCTCGTCTTTATTAATTTTTAAGCCTACTTTCATAATAAAGAAAGATGGGAGGGGGTTTCGGCTATTACAAACACCTGGAGAATATCATTAGGAGAAATTTCAGCTTTCATAAATGCTCGGCTAGGTTGTGCTGCTTGATTTAGTACCTGCTGATAACAAGGTAAAAATGCACCTCTCCTGACTTTTCTTCAGAAAGGAAAACTTCATTATACTGCTGGTTTACCTCTGGTCATTCCTTAGCGAAAGAAGAATGGTGTGTACTGTCTGCCTTGGACAATCTTAATATCTTAAACCACCTGGTGCAACTTGAAGCGCAATCCTAAGCTGTGCTGTAATGGCAAGGCTGGCGGGCAATAAGAATTCTGAGAAGACAAGTGTTAACGTATCTTGCCACACACGCTGAGAGGGTACAGGCTGTTTTGTGCAAAGTGCTCCCTTTGTGTGCAAAATGCCTTTTTCTCCATAGTTTCTACCACTACACTTCCCTTAAGTGTGCAGGACATGAGGTTTGGCTCTTGCCCTCTGATCTGAGTTCTGGCAAGGGCTTTCACACTAACAGCCCAATTCTAAGTTGTGCTGGAGCAGGCCGGCCGGCTGGCCTGCACATTATCCAGCACAGCTTGGGAGGCTGCTGGAGCCTCCCTGGCACGAGGGCGCATTTGTGTCCTTGAATCAGGGGAGGCTCCAGCCTCCCCTATGGGTTCCTTGGATTTTGTGGGCACAGGCCTGAGGAAGCTGCCCGGCCTAAATTGGGGCCGCGCGACCTGGGGACAAGGCCTTGGATGCAGCTTAATGGCCATATCCCACACACCCTCCCTGGGGCGGCCTACCCACCCCCCTGCCCAGAACCACCCCTGTGCCAAACCAGTTTGGCTGGCACAGGGGCGGCTCTGCGCCCGCGCTCCCAGGCCAACAATACTGCTAGCATCAGCCTGGGAGCTCTGTGGTTGGCTGTGAAAAATAGTTTGTCTCATATTCTCTGTCGTAGGAAATTGGAAGATACAGAGGAGGAGTTAATTTTCCTCTCTCTGTTGGTCATTTTTCCATTCTCTGTTGTTTCTTATAGCTTTTTTTAATCCCTAGGGCAGCTCTGATATTGGCATATCATTTTACTGATGTTTGGGGCATGACCAACATCTAGAGGTGCTTTGGGATAAGGTGGATGTTGATTCCTCTCCCTCATATGTCTCACTCATGTCTCCAACCTGTTTTGGGCTTTACACTGGCTGTACAGTAGTTTCATCAGCATTGGCGGTACATTGTTGAGGCCTGTGCCAGCCTCTGTAGAATGTCAGTAAAATTGGGTTTATGACAATGGACTGGCATTGTGCTTGCACCCAAGAGTATACACCACATTCTATACTGCCCAGACCACTTAGCTTAATCCTGGGAGTAAGTCCCATTGAAATCAGTGGCGCTTATGAGTAAAACTTGTGTGATTAGTTGATTTAGGGCGCAATCCTAACCTGGCAATAGGCTGGCACAAGTCCTTTGTACTGACCAGGGAGTGTCTCAAATGCACCATAAAACATGTTTGGACCACACTCGGAGTCAGGGAGGAGAGTGTGCATCTGTGTGCTGGCCTCCTTTACTCTGAGAGTGGTGAAAACATGCTTTGCGGTGCATTTGTGACATTTCTTGGCTGGCACAAGCGACTTGTGCAGACCTAACTCCAGGCTAGGATTGCGCCCACATTTCTTTAACAGGGCGAGAGCCTTAATTTCAACAACCTGTTTCAATAGGAAAGCATGTTTGAACAGCTGCACACCATTAATCTAAGCAAAACAAACCATATAAAGTGATTCTGACTATTCACTTGTGTTGGAAAACGCTTACCAAATCGAGAACTGTCTTGATTTAATTGTTGCGTGTTGTGTGAGTGATCCAGTGACCTCTGCTGTTCATTCATTACCAATTCTAACAGGAAGTGCCATTGATTATCATGTGGTTGATATTTGCAGTGAATAATAATGTGGGTCATCATGTTCTCCTAGCCATGATGGATTGAGTCCCCACACTGACTTACTGACATTAGTGACAGGTGAATAATTTGGAGTGGTGATCTTACAGTAATGTCGCTGCCAAAAATAGAGCTCCTCTTTTTTCCTGAAGATACGGCTGAATAGCTATTGAATTGTCTGTGACCATTGACAGAGCCATGACATTTCATGCTGTCCTCTACAGTTCAACAGGAAAAAGAGAAGAACAAGAAAAATACATATAAAATCATTATTTCTATTGGTTGGAAAATTGGGTGGAAAAAAACCTTCTTTAAGAATTCATGGAGAGGGGGCAAATGGTAGGAAATAGCTGAATACAAAAAGCAGAAGTGCTACAATTAGAAAATAATACATCTTTCTTTGGTGTTTAAAGTGTAGTGTAGTATTTGGTGTTTAAAGAATAGTATTTAAAGTGTAGTAAAGCATAGTAAGACCTCCAGAAAACAGTGATCCATACATTCCTATAGATCAGGGAAGCAGATAGTCAGATAATCCTAAAAATGCTCCAGCATGTAAGAATTTAGGATCACACCATTGAAATCACATATGAAAGTCACATATAAAAGCATAATGTAAGATTCCAAGAATTTTCATGACTACATTGCTTAATAATATGCCATGTTTTTATCCTCCCCCCCCCCCCCGCGCTGGCTCAGAATGTTGCAAATGGGCCATAAGGCATGTTTATGCCAACTTGAGAGCCAGCAGTCCCAGCACAAGGACATCTGGCCTACTAATCCTGACCCCAGTCCCTGTGCTGGCTGGCACAGGTAAGTATGTTCCAGGCTGTGGGTAGTGGGTGGGAGAGGGTGTTGGGAGCATGGTTTGGAGGCAGGAAGAGGGTGTTTCTGGGTAGGGAGGTTAGAATGGGGCAGATCGGAACCAGGAGGAGGGTGGTATTGGTGGAGGCCATATGCCATATCCTATGCCATATTCTAATCCCCTTCCTAGCCCTGCAGGCATTACACCAGGTCTCTTGGATGTGTCTGAATCCAAGAAACCCCATAGAGCAGTCTGGGAGATGACATGGAATAAGGGGAATACCCTGAGCAGCCTCCTAACTTGTGCTGGATACAGAACAGGCCATGCAGATTGATTGTGCTAGCACAGGTTAGGAATGGGCTGCCCGGCTCTTGGGAACAAGTACAATGGTCCCCCACTTTATGATGGTAATCCATTGCAGAGTCACCATTGTATTTTGAAAACAACGTGAACCCAATGTGAAAATGTGCAGTGTGAACCCAATACTGCAGTGTGTTTCGGTAATTCGTTCCAAGACCTTGGAAATGTCTGCCACAAAATGAATATGTAGCCCCTCTTTAAAAGGTGATTTTAAGAGTGCACTCTTTAGGGGCCATGGTTGTCAGTTTACAAACTGTTACAATTATAAAACACAAATTCCAAATTCCAGTGGCATCGGTAGGAGAGTGACGCACTCGTGTGTGTGTATGAACCCATTACTGACCAAATTGGGAAAATCTTGGTATTTTTGAATAATACCATCATGCTATGTATAATTCATGTGCTGGGGCACATCGGTTTGACTCTGTTGGCCCGTTGCTTCGGCGACTACACTGGCTGCCGGTTCTGTTCCGGGCCTAATTCAAGGTGCTAGTTTTGACTTTTAAAGCCCTTTACGGCTCAGGTCCAGGGTATTTGAGGGACCGCCTCCTTCCATATAATCCAACCCGTACTCTTAGATCATCTGAGGGGGGCCCTTTTGACTGTGCCGCCACCAGGAGAAGTGAGAGGGGCGGCGGCCAGGAAGAGGGCTTTCTCGGAGGTGGCCCCCAACTCTGGAACACCCTCCCCTTCAAATTGAGAACTGCTCCCTCTTTGTTAACATTTCGGCGGGGGCTGAAGACCTTTTTATTCCAAAAAGCTTTTAACTGTTGACAGGCTGGTGGCTGGCTGGCTAGTTTGTTACATTTTTATATTTTATTTTATGATCCACTGGGCTTGTTGTTTTTAAATTGTATTGTTTTGTTTTAATTTTGTTTTAGTGTATTGTTTTAATATTGTTTTTAAATTGCTTTTTAATGTTAACTTTTATATTGTATTTTTATATTGTAATGCCGCCTTGGGTGCCTCCGGGCAAAAAGGCGGGATAGAAATCTAATTATTAATAATAATAATAATAATAATAATAATAATAATAATAATAATAATAATAATTCGATGTGGAATTTACAGCAGAATGCAATGACACAAACGGTGTTGAAATATCTGTATTCTATCAAAGGTTATAGGCAAATAACCAGAAAAGGAAAACACAACTGCTTTATGTGGATTTCCATAACTCAAAAAAGCTGGCCAATGAGGTGTTATTCTGACACAGCAGGGAACCAATAAGGTGTTAGTATGAGTTCTCTCATGTATCAGATATAATACCAGAACTCTTATTTAGTTGTGTATGTGTCATCAAGTTGGCCACTGTTTTTTTGTTGGTTACTGATTTTCTGGTGACCTTTACTGTTCTATAGTAAAACAAATACATAAAGTTAATGAAGGTTACACCAATCATAGTGACTCTGCTATATTAAGGCTGGGCATATGATATTATAATTTATTGTGTAGGGACTGGTATGAGGAGGTTCATCATGGGTGTTATATGCTGATCTCCCGCACTGGATACACAAACCTTAGTGACACCTCCACTGTATCCTTCCCTGTATCCTCCACTTGCATCAGCATTCACATTGGCTGTATCCTTCCCTTCGTACACACAGCTATAATCTTAAAAATGCTGTTGACTGAGATGCTACAAAGTTCTGGTTGGCTTATCTATCACCCATAAGGTCCTGTTGGCAGCAGTCACGAGCCCATCGTAAAGTGAATAACATTGTATTTCACTATGGAGAGTCCATTATAAACTGATTTGATTGTAAAGTGAATCCAGTGTAAAGCGAGGATTCCCTCTATTATTACCATTGGGAGACTGGCACACGGTTTAGAAATCTAAGGCAATGGAACCCTTTAAGGATTGGTCTTGGAGTCATAATTCTGGGAGAAAAAAATATTGTGGGAAGTGGAAAATATTTCAGATTTTGCACATTTTCTCCTTGACAGCTTGCTATAGAAATTGATGCTTTAAAAAAAAATTAAACAGATGGCTGAAGGTTTCCTAAAATGGAAGTCTTACTTTAATTCTGATTTAAGACATGTTTGATTGATACTTTTGAGTTGCTTTTTACAGACTGTATATTCCTGTTTTTTCCTATCTCCAGAAAACATCTTGGAATAACCTCATTTACTATTTATGCAAGATATTATTTACAATATAAACAAAGATATCCTGCAAGACAACAATTTTTCATTGTAGCCACTTATATATTTTTAGATGAATTAGTTTTTTTTCTTTTAAAATGAATATTGAGCTTTCTGAGCAATAAATCTTATTTTTCATTCCAGCAAGTAATTTAATATCTGTAGCTGGCATATCTATTAGCCAGATGTTGAATGCACATGTGCGCTAGATAAAATTTTATATGGTATAAATTGAAGTCACAGAGGAAATAAAGGTTTGGATTTTGCTTTCTCAGAGTGGGAGGTGTGCCTTTAAGGTGCGAACAGGTGCTAGGACATGGTGAACACTTTCTGACTTCCTCCAATCCTACTCCCAGTATCTAAATGTATTGTGCAAATGGATGTAGGTGGCAGATATATTTGTGTGGTTCTACTTTCCCACTGATTGACAGTGCTGGGAAGTTTTCAGTCATGATAGTGCTGTCATGGCACAATACTATATTCTCTTTTTACCTTTGTTTTGTTTGTTTGAGGTATCTCTTTTCTATCATTTGTTAGGGGATCTCTTTGGAGTATCAATTTTTATAAAAGCAAGCCATCCAATATGCTACATCAGAGGTTTTCAAACTGGGGCATCGCGACGCCCGAGCCTGAAAGCCTCTGCTCCTTTTTCTTTACAGGTTGGGCAGTGACACAATCCCCAGGATCACGTCGCTGCCTGGGGCGACAGGGGCTGTGACTGTCACAGTGCTGGGCTTTGGAGGGTGCGGGGAAGCCTCCTCAGGGCTCCCCAAACACGTTTTTCTTCATTACAACGTTTGACACTTCCGCAGGGCTCCCCAAACGTTGTAATGAAGAAAAACGTGATTGCAACCCCCTTCTGGGACAGGTAAGGCAATCACAGCACCTGTTGCCCCAGGCAGCAACACGATCCTGGGGATCACATCACTGCCTTTGCACTGCCCCCGCATGCACTTGTAGCCCTGTCCCTCAGAGTTTGAAAACAGCATAACCCAGTCCTAATTTATGATGTTGCTCTTTCTGCAACCTATCATATTCTGCCAGAATGTGTTCTGGCTTTGCTGCTGACCAGCCATGAACTGTTCTAGTTCTACCCAAGAACCAGTGTGAACTGAAGCACTTCTGGATACATATAGTCTCCTATCCATCAGGGGAAGCAGTAGCAATGAACTTACCAGAGCTCTGGCATCTCAAAGTCCATTTCTTTTCCATTTCCTTTTAATGGAGTGTTTTATGAATATTGTAAGTCACCTGTCAACCAATGAGATACAGGTTGATTATTCCTTATCCAGACTATTTCAGATGGGAAGTTTCTGGCTTTTGAATTTTTCTGGATTTTGGAATAATTCCATAAATATACTGAGAAATGCTTCCTCTTTCTCTTTTCATTGTGACCCATTTGGGTGCCTGCTGGCCTCTTTGACATTTTTCAAAAGTGGCACACACCATAGAGCAGAGAACAGAACTTATAGCCTGTATCTGGGAATGAGTAGAAGATCTTTCTACAGAAAGTTTTTAAAAAGTCTTGGACAAAGATGTCTGGATTTCGGAATAGTCTGGATTTCAGATATCCGGATAAGGGATAATCTACCTGTATAAATATACTACAGCCCAATCTTACTTAAACTTCCCTGCTCCAATGCAGTGGCGCTGGTACAGACTACACTGCATCCTGTGGAAATGTTTTGCAGGCAGAAAGTCTCATTGAGATAAAGGAACGTTTGTCCACTTGCCCCAGGGAAACCTCAGCTGTTGCTATGGCTCAACTCAGTCCTGTGACAGCTATATAGCCCAGGAAGAAGGATATGATGTGCACCAGCATCAATGACTCCACTCCATCCTGGTCCAATCTGCCACCCTCCCTTTGCCCCATTACACCCCTCCCTGCCCTTCCCCTGCCTCTGCGCTTACCTGCTCCATCAGGTGCCTCTCCTTGAAGGATCTGGCCTGCTTGTCAGTGCTACTAAGTGTTGCACTGTCACAACTCGATGGGTAGGATTGGACCATTAGATTTGCAAACAGACAAAGCAGTAAATATGCCTCTGCATCAGAGAATGCAGGAAGGAGACAAAGTGCCATTCTAATGCAAAGAAAAACACCAGCAGCTGAATTCGAAAATGATTTGCACAGGTGACTGCCAGAGCTTATTAGCCATGCCCAAAGGGGAGCCTGCAGAGCAGTGTTGCACAGGCAACATTCTTAGCTACAGCCTCAGAATGTTTTTTTTTTTTTTTTGGCAATTACTAAAGAACACTATCAGCCATCTGTGAAGTCACATGCACCTTTGACAGGTGGTGCTTTTCATTGTGTTCCAAACTTCCCAGAGCCACAGCCTGTTTTAAGAGGCACGATACACCTGTACATTTATTACGTGGCTTTTCTGATTCCTAATATGGAGATTGTAGAACACTACGTATCTGGAGTATAGGTATTAGATTGCCTGAAACTGAAACGTGCCTGATTTATAATGCAATGAGCATTCCAATCCTACCTTCCAACCGCTCGTAGCTATAGCAGGAGCCTTCCTGCACATGCTGGTGTATTCCCCTGGACCCACTGAGGCAGGTAATTTCATCGGCAGCCAAACCCCAGCCTCCAACATGGGAACCTTCTTCAAGAGCCCAGCAGGTGAGACAGTAGCTGCATTTTTTCTTCCCAACCAGTGATGACCAATGAACGTGTGCTGCTGCAGTGTCGTTTCATCCCTTCTTGACTTCCATGACAAGTGCAAGGAGAGCAGGACAGAGAGTGACATGGCAGGAGTGTGAAAGGTGATGGGAAAGAAAGAAAGAGGTGAAGCCAGGCAGCAAGCAGAGGAAGTGCCATAACAGACTGAGGAAGATTGGGAGGCTTGGCCAAAGAATCTTTCCAAAACTGGTGAGATTTCCCGTATCTCATAAGACTAGTCCTAACACCTTTTCAGACAGTGCAGGCCTGAGCCCCAAAACCAAATAGCAGCAGTAGCACGGCCACAACCCATCTGAAGTTTGCTTGCCACTCACATCTGGGTCCCAGACCACTTGTTGAAAGACACCTGGCTATACTCTTCATTTCTTCTACCAAACAGATTGTCTTCACACCAGTATTTTCAGTGTGAGAATAAGAACATTGTTGTGCCATATGGAACTCTATTACCTTGAGCGGATCGTTCTCAAAGTGATTTTTTGCACCATCCTGAAGTGAGAGACACAATGTTGTACTTCAGTTGGAAGCCGAGAGACAGTGGCTTGCCTATTGGGTTCAAGTGTGGGAAATCCACAATCAGATCCCTACTTAGCAGTGTATATTTATGCAAGTTAACACCTGTCAGCCTTACTTGCATCATAGGGTCAGTGTGAGTCTAAAATGTATCTTCCTGCATAAGAGTGACGAAGTGAATTTTCACTTTTAATATAACTTTTAAAAAAATTCTGTGAGTGCAGTCTTAGATGCCCAATTTTGAAAAAGTGCGTACGTGTGTTCATTGTCATACTGTTTGTTCAGCAGTGATGATACCTCGGCTAAGCATCGTACTTCCTTGGCTTATGTGTACCACTGTTTGCTGCATTTCGTAAGCACATTAAACCAACATGCACTACAGCTACAAGTCCTGCATGGACTGGGTTGAGCTCTGTTCTTACAATCACAAGCTGTCTTTCAAGAACCTTACAGTCCAGGTGGTCTCCTTCACAGTCCAGCATTTCTCTGGCTGCTCACACCCCCACCCATGGCTTGAGAGGCCATTCCTGTCCTCCACTTTCCTCCACTCTCACTGGGGGATGGTGGTCATCATCTCTGCTTCTCTCACCAGCTGGGAAGACTCATCTCTGTCGACAGCATTTATTGGCAGTTCATGGTTCCTTCCGGCTGACCCGAACTGCCATCCCAGGTGACCTTCAGGCTTCAGAGACGGAAGTTCTTCCACTTGGCCATATCCTCCTGCCCTAATATAGTTTAGAATTGGTGCCCTTTCTCTTATAGTTTACATGTGCTTAGAATACTTATTTGTGGATTGTGTGATTAAAATACAGTCGATTATTACAGTCCTCATTATCCATTAGTGTTAGGTTCCTGGAAATCCTCATGGATAGCGAATTTGCAGATAATGAATAACTGATCCTATGGGATCGATGGTGCAAGGGGTACCTTATCTGCCATTAGAGGAATCCAGCGGAGACCTTCAGGAAGCCAACATATAGTGAAATATAAGGAGCCCCTGAAGGAAGGAGAAGGTGTGGATTGTAGAGAGAGTGGGTTGTAGTTGTGGAGAGAGTGGTGGAAAAAGTGGAGGTTTGCTGACTTATTGGATTGGATTACTGGCTTGACTGACTGATGAACTGGACAACGGATGGGCTTAGTAGACTGGCGTGGTGAACTGATACACGGACTGAATTACTGGCTTGACTGATTGACGAACCAACGACTGAGGGCTATTGGACTGAGGACTGGCGAATATTGGAAGCAACTGCTCTGAAGCTGGAGGAGAAGACCTATAGCCTACAGGCAATCCACTGGGGGGGGGGGGCTACCTCTCTGTTGGTGCTGGAGTCCAGTAGCTGGTATTTATTGCCAGGGCACTAATTAGCCTAAGCAGGCATAGCCTTTAGGGGGGAAGTGTGGAGCAGGGGCTTTGGCAAGACAAGGCCGAATCCTAAGCCCGTCCAGGAGGCTGCGCGGCCCCGATTTGTGCTGCGGTTTCCTCGGAACTGCGCCTTCTGTTTAGCAGGAGCAAACATTAGCAGGAGCTGAAGCCTCCCCTATGGTAAGGGAGCAAACATTCCCTTGCTGCGGGGAGGCCCTAGCCTCCCCAACCCAGCTTCAGATTTGGCGCTGGCCCGTCAGCCTCGCCAGTCCAACGCTGGGTTGATTGCACCCTCACTCTGCGGGAGAGCACATCTTTCTATGCAGAAAGTCCAAAATTCAGTCCATGACATCTTTCAGTAGGGCTAGGAAAGAACCCTCTCTGAAACCCTGGAGAGCTGCTGTTGGTCCATATAGGTGATACTGAACTGTATAGTCTTCCTATGCTCCTCTTTGTGACAGGGCCAAGAAGGGAATTAATTTAGGAAATTAAATAAATATAATTTCCACTCTCACAGCTTTTCAGAAATTCGTGGATATTTTTCCAAACATATCTGATCCACTTCCAGTTTCAGTTTAGACACAGAGTAGATTCTCTGATTATTTCAAGCAAATTGATTATTGCTTTTTCAAAGTTCTTAGTTTGCTTAATTTCTATTGTTTGCTGTGCTGTTTTATTTAGCACTTTGATCATCTAATTTTAGGGGATGTCAGTGTACATAACCCCGCACACATATCCACAAATGACTCATTCACCCATTCCCCGTCTTTTGTTCCCCTAGCTGATTGAAGGATTCAATAAATTATTGTAGTTCATAATGATTGTAAAAGTTAAACACTATTTTTATCTAGTCAGCTATGTTTAAAATACAGCTTGGAGATCTATCATTCTGTCTTGGGCAGAGGATCTAGAAATGCTTGACAACGTATAATCTTTCCTCCTTCACATGTTCATGAAGGAGGCAGATCATGCATGTTGGCACTAACTACATGTTAATTATTAAGTCAAATAGACAAACAGACACTGTTCTGAGAAAAAGGTGTGCTTTCAAAAGAAGAAAAGAAAACTCTAGTCCTGCATGATTCATTCTACTACTGTGGATTATTGCATTGGTTTTGGTTAATTCCCCTCCAGTCATAAATAAACGCAGGGTTTACATTATACTGCTTTTGGAAAGAACTTTTAGGTTTGGAACTTCGGAAAGAAAGGTTAGCATCAAGTTTCAAAGGCTCACACAGTGTTAGAGCTGAACCATAGAAAACTGGTGAGTGGGAGCCACGAAAAACTGAGAACCAGGAATTCATGTCCCGGATGTTTGAGCCCAGTTGGGAGAGAGCCAGTGAAAATGATGATTGCCCACCCTAAAAAGGAAGTATTATGTCACATCCTGTCTACTGAGTAGGGAAATGATGGGGTGGTAGTATTGGGTACCAGTACTGGATACCCTTTACTGCCTAGGGCAGTGGTTCTCAAACATTTTAGCACCCACTTTTTAGAATGAAAATCTGTCTGGGACCCACCGAAAATGATGTTATGGCTGGAAGTGCCATCACTGTGACCCCAAAGTCTGCTGCTTTCCTGAGAATGCAGCAATAAGTTGGGTTATTTCTCAGCCATTTTCCAATAGCAAAGTGAATCAGAAAGAAAAAAAAGAACTATTTACAACATCGATACTAGCAAAACAACCACACACTCCTCTCCCTTTCCAGCATCCTATCTTCTTAGGATTTTCAATATTTTCAATATGGCAGCTCTAGGTGCTTTGCGACCCACCTGAAATTAGCTTGTGACCCACTGGTGGGTCCCAACCCACAGTTTGGGAAACACTGACCTAGTGAGGTGTTCAAATCTGGCCCAACAACACTTGACACTCAGATTGCATATACTGAACACAATTGTTTTTTTCTTCTTCCGATAGTTAGGAAGCATTTTTGTTTTAAAAGATGTTAATTTTGGAACGGCTGTCACTCTGTGGGCGAGTCTACACAGATAATCCAGGTTCAATCTCTGTCATCTCCTGGTAAAACTGGGGCCTAGTAGGACTGAAACTAGTCCTGGCATTGAGATAGTCAGACCCATGATTTCTTTCAGTACTAGGCCTTTCTCTCATAGGGAGTCAAACAGCTCAAGCCTGTGCAAGTCTACTCTGAAGTAAGTCCCATTATTTACAATGAGGCCTTCTCCCAGGAAAAGTGTGCATAGGATTGAAGCTAAATTGACCTGCACTACATGATGCAAATGGCATTTCTGATGTAAATTCATCCATTAAACTCTCCACATCCTTTTGCTGTTTTTAAATGTGTTCTTTGATAATTTTGCCTTTTTATAACTTTGATGCCAGCATTGGTAGGCTAGCTAAATCTGAAGATTTAGATTCCAGTCTTGCATAGTTTCATCAGAATGTTCCCCTTTTTTAAATGGAGAATTACAGAAGCTGTGAGAAACCCCATCACCATTCATAATGGCTCCAGGATAATTTCAGCAGATGAATTAAATATGTCTCCTCCAAATACCACCCAAATTGTTGATTTTTGGAGTCTCTTTAAAATGGGGTTGGCTGGTTGGGGGGCTGGTTGGACTGTTGCTGAAGCCATCGGCGGGCAGGCAGAGCCCATTGGTTTATTTTAAAATACTTCTATACTTCTTTTCCTACGTTGAAAGCTGCGTACAAAGTGGTATAAAAATACTATCTTGTGCAATAAAATACAATTAAAATTAATTTTAATTAAAACATTCAATTTAATTAAAGCCATTAAAAACAGTATATGAATACTGTTGATTGATAGATAAAAGGATGTAAAAACAGCCACAACATGAAAGCAGCCTGTAGGTATGAATTAAAAAGGAGTCCTTTTTTCTCTCTCCTCTGTTTGATCGCCTCCTTTTTCCAGCTACTAGGATTTAGTGGTAAGATTTCAACAGGCATGCCTTATGACTTTTTTTTTATCCCCTTGGTTACCAAACTGTGAGCCGTGGCTCCACGAAGAGCTGTGGAAACCAGCCAGGGGAGCAGTAGAATCCATTCAAAAAATCCACTATACAGTGCATAGAATTTTAGCCCTAATGGGGAGCCACAGCCCACGGCCCAGTAGGTCAAGGAAACCATCAGCTGAAAACGTTTGGAAACCACGGCCCTTGAGTTCAAGGGCGTTTCTAGGGTGTGGCGGGGGTGGCACGAGCCATGGGCGCCATCTTGCGGGGGGG